>VXAX01003958.1:205795-260935 GCA_013399835.1 Leptocoma aspasia
AGTACATGCAAGTTTTTCAAAAAATGGAACCATTGTATCAGAATGAGTAACTTGGGCCAGAAGGGACATCAGGATATCTCCAGTCCAAAAAAACATTTTGCTGATAGCAGGGTCACCTATACAGTCAGACCAGGCTTCTCAGAGCTTTATCCAGTTGAGTCTTGAACACCTCCAACGTGAGCAACTTCAACCTCTCTGTGGTCACTGGGAGCTGCAGTTAGAATCCCATGAAGTCATCTCTGCTCCAAGCTGAATAAGCCCAGCCTCTCCTGAGGGAACACGTGCTTCAGCCCCCCACACAAGGATGAGAAAAGGACAGGGAGAGATCACTCACCAGTTACTTTCATGGGCAGAACAGTCTCAGCTTGGAGAAATTAGCCAGCTATATTACCAATCAAATCAAAATAGGATAATGAGAAATAAAACTAATTCTTAAAAAACCTTCCCACCCACCCCTCCCTTCTTCCCAGGCTCAATTTCAGTCCTGCTTTCTTTACCTCCTCCCTGCCAAGAGCAAAAGGGAATAGGGGCCGCGGTCAATATGAGGTCCCTACTACAGAAGACAGTCTACCACCAACTCTTCCAATGTAAGCCCTTCCCAGGGGCCACAGTTCTTCACAAACTGCTCCAGCATGGGTCCCTTCAACAGGGCGCAATCCTACAGGAACAGGCTGCTCCAGCCTGGGTTTCCCATGGGATCACAAGTCCTACCAGCAAACCTGCTCCAGTGTGGGCTCCTCTCTCCACAGGGCCACAGGTCTTGTCAGAAGTTTGTTCCAGCACAGTCTTCCCATGGGGTCACAGAGTCCTTTGGGCATTCACCTGTTCACTGTGGGATCCTGCATGGGCTGCAGGTGAATCTCTGCTCCACCAGGAACTCCCATGGGCTGCAAAGGTACCACTGCCTTGCCATGGTCTTCCCCATGGACTGCAGAGGAATCTCTGTTCCAGCACCTGAGGCACCTCCTCCTCTCCTTCTGCACTGACCTTGGTGTCTGTCAGGCTGTTGCTGTCACGTGTTCTCAAACCTCTTTTCAGCTGCTGTTGTGCAGCAGGATTTTTGCCCTTCCTGACTCTGTTGTCCCAGAAGTGTTACCACCATTGATGATGGATTCAGTGTTGGACAGTGGTGGGTCTGTCTTGCAGCTGGCTGGTATTGGCTCTGTCAGACATAGGGGAACTTTCCAGCTCACCTCACAGAAGCCATGACTCTATCCCCCCTGCTACCAAAACCTTGCCATCCACACCTAATACACTAGAGTACAAATGCTTTAGCATGGGGACAGTACTGTGTTATGGGTTACTGATTGCACAATGGAGTTCTATAAATGTAATACCACTATCATAACCACACCTGTTAATTTTTTTTTAACCACAATGTATAGCTAATTGCACCTTTTCACCCTGTGGTTTCATTGTGGGATATGAAGTATAAAATTGTTATAAAGCATCACTTTATTTTGTGAGCAATAAAAGAAAGACCCCTTAGTTTATCAGGCAACTGTTTGTGAGTTTATATCCTATTTATTTACAGACCTGTTATCTCCTTATCTTTACTTCCCCCACCCCACCACCACAGACATTTCTTTCAGACAGGAATATTATCATCTTGTGATTCAGAGGTATGCCATAAGACTAAATGCACGGTGCCTTTTTCAGATACTAGGTAAACAGTCATCATGTAAGTAGCCTGTGTAGAAATGTTGCAGGATTGATTCATGTCACAACACAATGGGATGTTATAAACACAGGGAGTTCAAGAAAGAAAAAAGAACATGAAAACTAGCATTGTATTTTTCCTTCCTATTACTCTAAGGATAATGGTTATTTTAATATAGACATATAATTTTGACATAAAATTTTTCCATCCAATGATTTATTTTCCATTCATTATCCCATCCTTAACTGGGAACCTGACATGAAGCTTTCTGAGCTGAAAATTCTCTCTAAATGGTCTAAGTGAGCAGAACCACATGATGTAATAAAATATAAAAAAAGTACTGACAATTTCTATATGCTGTTAATTCCACTGATTATGTCCATATTCCAAAACCAGCCCCTGGGTGCTACATTTAAACATTATCCTCCTTGCAATACTCTGCTTAGAGAAAAAGGTATGTCAAGAGTTGCTCTAAACAGTGACTACAAGACTAGAAATAACTATCAGCATATTCTAAAATTACTATCTTTTCTTGGTGAAACCAGAAGCACAGAACAAGTTGGGCACCAAAGTAAAATGTTGACATAACCAGCTACAACAGTGAGCAAAGTAAAATATGTGCCTCTGCATATCTACCCCATGAGAGGACATCAGCATAAATTAAATTGCTAATTGCTTAAACAAGTGAACAAAATTGAAGCAGAAATCCTATACTAAAAAAGCTATTACCCTTGTCTAGGTCTTCAGCTGTTGTACTCATTTTGGAAAAGGCTAAAATTTAGAGTATGTGTGTGCACATGTTTATATATGTATATGTGTGTGTGTGTATATATATATGTATATATATGTGTGTATATATATATATGTATATATATATGTGTGTATATATATATATGATTCATGCTCATGCTATACATACTGGTGTTCATGCTCATGAACACCAGTAGACTCATAGTACTTAAATTGGACTATTAGAGTGCAAATTGTTCTCTAGTTGTATTGGTCAGTTTGAAAAAAATTATAATGGAGANACAGTGACTACAAGACTAGAAATAACTATCAGCATATTCTAAAATTACTATCTTTTCTTGGTGAAACCAGAAGCACAGAACAAGTTGGGCACCAAAGTAAAATGTTGACATAACCAGCTACAACAGTGAGCTATTACCCTTGTCTAGGTCTTCAGCTGTTGTACTCATTTTGGAAAAGGCTAAAATTTAGAGTATGTGTGTGCACATGTTTATATATGTATATGTGTGTGTGTGTATATATATGTATATATATGTGTGTATATATATATATGTATATATATATGTGTGTGTATATATATATATGATTCATGCTCATGCTATACATACTGGTGTTCATGCTCATGAACACCAGTAGACTCATAGTACTTAGATTGGACTATTAGAGTGCAAATTGTTCTCTAGTTGTATTGGTCAGTTTGAAAAAAATTATAATGGAGAACGGAAACAAGATACAAATGCAAAATGGGAGAGAAATACTAAATATTAAAGATGAGATTGTTGAGTAAATGAGCAGCAGCACACACGGAGAACAATAATGAAAGAATAACCAGGGTAATTTAAAGTGTTAGGTGTAAAACTAAGAGCTATGTTAGATTTGCCTATAAGAAGAAATTGTTATAAAATTGTTATCTGACCACAAAAAACCACAGCAGTTAATACATATACTTTTTAAATTAAAACATCAGAAAAGTACATAACGATGATTTCTGTTGATTGAAATTTTGATTTCTCGTCATGTTCAATATGCTTAAATTTAGTGTGACTGAATATGACTAAGTAAAACATTTGGTTTTCTTTGCAAAATCTACATGATTTCTGCCCTATAGAAGCTGTGTTATTAGTAATTGTACTACTTAATTACATTCTCTGCCCTTCTTGACCATAAAAACAAATAGAGACAGATGTAATCAGCCAAAATTCTTTAATGGAACCTACTTATGATTCTAAAAACTCCTTTAGCAGACACATACAGTACCACCAATAACTGATGACTCAGTTAGAGATAATCCAAAATCTTTTTGAGAATAACATTGCAAGGCAAAAAGACAGATCACTAAGAAATATTTTCAAGAGACCTCCAGTGAAGAAAAGCAATGATTCCTCAGCAGATTCCTTTTAACCATATGCATTTATAATCTTAGCTTAATAAAAACACAAGAAAATTAACTTAACTCACAAAAACAGAGGCTAAAATTTATCCAAATTATGATACATTTACTTTGGCAAAGAGTTTATACATGGGTAGTCACTTTAGCTCAGCAGTTTAGTAACTGTGTATTGGATCAGTTTGTCCTAAACTTATTTATCTATTTCTGAAAATCAGTGAATATAGTTCAAACTTTAGCTAGAACCTACAGAAACATAGTTTCTTGTGAAAATTTATGTCTACTAAATAGATATATGAATATGAATGTAAGAAATGAGTAATAGCCACCCTAATGTTGTTATTACTGCACATAGAATCAGAATTGTTACCTGACCTTGAGGCTATGTGGTGCAACATAGCGTGTGCCCATAGAGCTAAAATAGCTGTTTGCCTTCACACTTCTGGTTGCAGGCTCCAAAGTGTGTCTGGCCACTTCATACAAGAGTGGGCCAAAACAACACCAGGGACTGTACCAATAGTTCAGCTCTCCAGGAGATCCTGACCTGTCTGGTTTAAGATGTCAGGTTTGTACCACTTAGAAAATTGTTCAGTTCACTAGTATAGGTAATGCCACTTTTCTAAAATCTGTCCTTACGTGTGTTCAGATGTTTTGTTTGAGAATATTCTAGGTTTATAGACATGGTTTTCCCAGAGAGATTACCCTTATGAGTAGACTATCAAGGCTACCATGGCCGTAATGGATGTAGTGTAGTTGGATTCAGGACAGCTGGATTCTGTTAATCATCTAGCCTAGCATATGATGCTGGGGTAACCACTCACATTACGTCTGAACCATGGTAGCTTCCCGAGTCATTCCCTGGTAAATCCAGACCAAAATGGCAGTAATAAGAGGAAATCTGGTATACAAGCAGGGATGAAGAGGTCCAGGTCCTCAACATGGATAATTTCACTATCATAAAACCAAAGGACACATCTCTTTACCTGTGAGATAACCTGATTTCATCTTAAGCCCACTTTTCTCAGGGTATTTTGAAGGTTAATTCTGTCTATGAACATAACACTGCTCCAGCTCATGAGAAATAACAGTGTTTTTAAGAGAGACATATTCAAGCTGGTGTGTTTTTTTTAATTGAACAATTAGAAAAAACTTATTAAAGTGGTTCGGTATTTGATTACTTTGGTAACAAGCTCAATAACTTAGGAACAAAGTTTTATGGTGAGTAATAATAAGTTTTTGGATATCCGACATGAGGCTCATTGGCATTACAACACAAACTTTAAGGAAGGATTTTTTTTTTTTATATGTGACTGTGACTGAAGGTATTAAAAAAAAGTACAAATTATAGTAAAGAAAGCTTCCCCAAATATCTTCCAAAACGAATCCTTGCATAACAGAAAAAGAATATATAAAGCACACCTTGTGTTGAAGCTTAGAATTGCCCTTTTTTATTTTGTTTGATGTACCTCACCCTTTAAATAAGTGTCCAGTTTTGTTGTGTTATATTGCTAACTGCTGACATGTCATCCTCAGGTATTGCCCAATGATTCAATGTTAAATAATCACAGGCATTACTCCAGGGAATTCCTAGTTAAAATACGACAGAAAGCAAGAATTAAACAATTTTCTTCCTTCAGTTTTTTTCTGACTATCAGACCCAGTTTCATGCACAAACAAAAAAATTTACTTACTTTACTTTGCATGTCATACACGTTTCTGCTTCCATATGCATCTTCTAGTTGGCAAAAAATACCAGTACTGTAAATTAAGGAGCCAGAGCCCAAGTTAGATATTCAATGCACCTATGTGTGGATGAAAGGGCCCATGCTCTCAGATGAGTAATAGGAACCATTTTGAATTCCATCTGTTAAAGGAAAATCTGTGAAAAAGACTGAGCAATATCACTACTTGGATAATAGCAATAAATTCTTGTGGACATAACTTTTCAACGTTTCATATATCTTCAGTTTGAAAAACTTTGTTGAAAGGAAAGAAAATGTTCAGATTTCTTTGACATATAGGTGAAGGGATTACACCACTACCACCGTTCGTTTTTTTTTTTTTCTGAACTCAAATTTCACCATACATATACCATATGAAAACCAGTCTGGTAAATTGCATTTATGAGTTACAGAATTAATCTTAATTCATATTACAGTGAAACTTAATGAATTCTCATCAAGGTTAAAAGTTTCATAAATCTAGCTGTCAATAAATTTTTGATGGCATAGTTTGATGGCTGTCTGTGTATGGAAGGTAAACCTTTAGACAATGAAATTTTCAAAGACTGCTGACTTTAAACATTTTGTAAAATCTACGTTAGAAGGCTGTAGTCTGTTTTAAAATAACATTGTATGACATTATCCTTGCTTTGATAGGACAAGTCAGGATTAGGAAAAAAAGTCTTAGTGATACGAAAAAAAATAGAAACTATCTTTAAGAAAATGTAAATGTAAAATAATAAGTAGCATTGATTTAAAATAGCTATTGCTACCCTTTAGTATCATCATGAGGCTAAACTCATTCCTTATTAGAGTGTGTTCTTCAACTTCTTATTATTTTGATTCCCCAGACATGCTGGATAAGTAGACAACATAGGACACTCTTACTTATTCCCTGTGGTCCTTCTATACCAGGTGGTTTGCCAAATTATTTTGTGTATAGGACTAATCTCTAGATGAAAAGCTACAAGCCTGCATCGATTTAAAGCACTAGATCAAAACTATGTGCATTACTGTTTCTACTCATCTGGGATGAGAGTATAGGGAGAAAGATAAAATTGCAGGTCCTTCTATAGGCTCAGACTACTTCTCTCAGTTACTAGGTCCTTTTAAAAATATCTATTTAACTCAAATCAATTAAAGAATAAATGAGCAGCTAGGTGATCTGTCTGCACATGTCTAATTTCTTGTCTGGTGTGGAAGTTCTATCTTTATTATCTCTGCATTGCAAGAAAGCTAGCATCCCTTAGAGAGGGATGACTAATGGCTATTAGACATAGTTTAATGAACATCTGAATTTCTGGGGGAGGTGTCAGAGTTTAATGGCAGATTTTTGCTCACACAGCTGTCTGTGCACATTTTAGGTGTACTATTATCTATTACACTCACAGAGAGCAACAGCATGGTGCTAAGTATATTTGCTGGCTTTGCAGGAGAAGCTGAATTTGAATTGAATTTGAATTGAAGCTGAATTTTCTCTTCTGTTAGACTCTTACTATAAATGTAAACAGGGTTCTTCCAGAAATGAGCCATAGCTATAAAACTGGTTTGGAATCTGGTCTGTCTTCTGGAAGGTTTCATTTCAGAATTTCTGTAGTTCAAAACTGGAAACTCAGAAAGTTTAGCACAAGTGGAATAATATTTCACTTTGTTTCATTTGTATTGACTTTAAATATAAACTAAAAGCACAATTAAGATTGCCTTCCTAAATCACTTTATTTCCTGCATGCAGACCCAAGCAAAAGTCTCATGGGCTTCAAACCTGCAATATACTCTAAGATCACACCTAGATTAGATAACAAATGTGTGCTCTGCTCTTTACTGAGTTTGAATAACCCCAAAATGTAGGCTAACTGCTGTAAAGACTCCAATCTGAAATGGACTTACTCCTCTTTCTTGCAGCATGCTTTTTTTCAAAACAGTTGTTAAGCACTGTTTTCAAATGGATTGATTTAACAACAAAACATAAATTTAACTAGTCATTGGCCAATAATATGTTAGCAACAGTTGTGTAAAGATCTCTCTCTTGGGTAGACAGCAGGACTGATATCTACATGACATAACATCACCAAAATCTAGTGATATCAGTGTATTTTGGTGAAAGAGAAGCAGCATCTTGTGGCATTTATGTTTTTTTTTCTGTGAAGATTCAGATGGGGATAACAGTAGAACCACAGAAATTAAGAAAATGGGAAAGTAGGTTTATTATGTTGTTATCTGGTGTCAGTAACTCAAGGTCAACAATTGCAGAGCTCTGTTGCATCAAAAGTTTGATTCCAGAGAAAAGAGATTCTGACCTTGATTAGAGGTGAATGCTTCCTGAATGTAAAGAATATCCAGACATGAATTGGCTGAGCATGAGGCTGTGTTGTCAGAGCCTCTGCTGGAAAAATATCATGTATTAAACAAAACTGATCTATGTGGAACTGTGATTCTCAGTAAGGATGCACTGCCACTCCACAGAGGAAATACTAAGCCATTTGTTCATCAGATTCCTCTGTACTTAGAAAAGTAAACTGTAACTTAAAAAGCACATAGATCCAATATGCTAAATGAAAAAGAACACACTAGAGGAAAATTTTATGAGTTTTAGAAATCAATCTTTGTTGCAGAAATTTGTTAATTTTTGTGCTATATCCCATAAAACCAACAAATGTAGTATGGATTTCACAAATTTAGAATAGCTGCCACAGAAAGGGAGTAAGAATACAAGATCTTATTCATGAACTCTTTCCTTCTGTTATTTCAAAGGATCAGTAAGGAAGAGCTGGCCATTAATTTTAATTTCTGACTCAAAATTGAGATTCTTCTTTTTCTTCTCCAGTATCAAATATTTTATTGCAATGTGGAAATGTTCCAGCCTTATTTCTCAGATTTTTGACTTTTTTCAGCTCTATGAAGAGGTTTTAAAGAATCAAATTAAGACTCTTTGATAGTCCATAACAGAAAGCGGGGATTTTTAGAATAAGGACACCAAGGGTTTCTGATTCAAAGACTAAATGATATCCACCTGAAGAAAAGTGTGATTGAATGAGTATAAGAATTAAATACATCATCCCTTCTTTTACAAACCAAAAATGGAGAGAAAGGATGGTTAAGTCAAACCTACATGCTGATGAAATAATTGTGGTAAGGAACAGGACTCACAGGAAGGAAATGAGAAGGGTGAAAGTTGTGCTGGTGAATAGCTTTGAATTACTGGAAATTCTGTTAAGACTTTGTGCAGAATAGAATAAAGAATCCTCCTACCTTCCTTCCAGTAAGAAAACAAGGTTGAAAAATGTTTGCTCCTCTTTCTTTTTCTTTCTTTCTTTCTTTCTTTCTTTCTTTCTTTCTTTCTTTCTTTCTTTCTTTCTTTCTTTCTTTCTTTCTTTCTCTCTTTCTCTCTTTCTCTCTTTCTCTCTTTCTCTCTTTCTCTCTTTCTCTCTTTCTCTCTCTCCTTCTTTCTTTCTCTCTTTCTCTCTTTCTCTCTTTCCCTCTCTCTTTCTCTCTTTCTCTCTTTCTCTCTTTCTCTCTTTCTCTCTTTCTCTCTCTCTTTCTCTCTTTCTCTCTTTCTCTCTCTCTTTCTCTCTTTCTCTCTTTCTTGTGAAGTTAGTGGCCTTAGAATCTTTCTGTTCTGCATGAAGCACACAACATCAGCAAGAGAGACACGTTTTTTCCACTCACATTAATTCAATATTCCTAAATCTAATCACGGTAATACCAGGAAGCTTGTTGGAAACTACTGAGTAATTTGGAACTGGCCTTAAGCATAAGAGCTCTGCAGGTTTTTCATTAACACTTCATAGTGTGGGAAGTAGCAAGGCATGGCTTTTTTCACTCTGTTATAAGTTAATGTTCTAGGGATGGAAGATTTGTCACGGGTGTCTTTCAGGACAAGATATTCTTTCTTTTTTTGCTGCCTAAAGTTAAGTGCAACAAATAATACCAGTCTGAAGCAAAGTAACATGTTTCTCTTCATTGAAGAGGCAGGACAGGCATCCAGTCTTCTCTCTGCTGTAATTTGAAAAAAACACTTCTTATCTGTCCAGAAAACCTGAGCTTTCCTTGATTTGTCTCTCAGAATGGTTGTGGTATCAAAGTGGTCAAGAAGCCTATTAAATATAAAATACAAACTTTAGGAAGTAAACACTCTATTCCTTGCTGAGTGGTTAAAGTAATATAAGTTCACACTGCATAATTTTATCTTCTTTTCTTCAATGAAACTTGTATTCTTTGCTTCACAGTGAGAAGTGGTATAGGTGCAACATGTTTTCTTTGACATCTAAATGTATGTCAGAGTTATTAGTTTACCCTTTTGTAAAGTTTTCAGTCTGAACTTTTTCTGGCTAAAGAGAAACCTGAAGCCGGATTTTCATCTTCATCTAATATCCAAGCCACTATATGAAAGTAAATTAGCATTAAATTAATTCCAGTCACTATAATTCTTAGCTGTTTATTAAAGCAGAATTACCTGTGTAATTCAGCATACCTGTAGATGTACTGAAACAGAACCTTCAAGTGACTTGGGAACTCCATACAGGATAAAGATCATCAAAACCCACAGCATCCAGACATGTCCTGGATATGTTCTTAAACAAAATTGTTGATGCATTTATTTGAAAAATAGCTATGCAAATAAGAACATACTATGTGAAATTTAGATATCAGTTAATCAGAGTTATTTTACTTTTTTGCAGTAAGGTATATCAAAACTATACTTTTTATAGCTGTTGGAGTGCATAACATCAATTCTCACTTCAGGCTGGTCAATATGTTTATGGCTTTTTAAGTTTTTGTGTTATATAATTCATAGTCCTTCACAAATACAACATAAAGACGACTTAGAAAAGGTTTGGGTTTGTTGGTTTTTTTTCCTAGATCCTTAAATAGCTGAGAAAAGGGGCAGAAGAGCAAAAGTAATGAAATTATCCCACTGACAGCTAAATTAGCTATTAATGTATTTCATATTAGCAGAAATCTGATGAAGGAATTCTTAGAGATATTTGGAGAAAGAGCATGGAGGGATTAAACATAAACTCTTAAGAAGTCTTCATTCTCCTTGATGCAAATATATTATTAATAAGAACAAAGGAAATAAAATTGAAACTGCTTTTCAAGGTTTTGTCTACTCTCTCTCAGCTAGTGCAGTAGTGGTAATGTGCATTTATTTTTTATTCCTCTGCTTAAATTTGAATTCTGGCCAAGGAAGCAGACAGGAGAACAGTGGCACTTGGCTCTGTATCTTACCCTCTTGCACATTTTCCTCTGTCAACCTAATTACCTGTAGATATATATTTATCTCTGAAAGGAAAATTATCTAATCCCACCATGCACCATGAAGAAAGCTGGCAGATGAATAAATGACTGACAGATTTTTAATGTTGTTTTATGTGGTAGATTCTTTGCCCTACAATCTTAAAGCTCTGGAAACGTACCATTTCAACTTCTGTTTCAGTTCAGAACTCCTTTGTTTAAATGTCTTGTGTTGAATCAGATGAAGTGATTCACTGTGCTGAGCAAACACTGTGGAGTTATCCACTAGCAACCTGGTTTTGGTATCAGTAAACTTTCTCAGCTATGGTTTTCACTCCTATAAGTTACTGTTACCAATCCTACCAGGCATAGTTGGAAGATATTTCCTGCCCCCTCTTATCCCTCCTAATATTTCTGAAAAAAGATTCATAGCACATCTTCCATAGTATTGCCACTATGATGTGGGTATTTACCTCTTACTTCTTACCCATTTTATTTATGTACCCTTTTTGGTTTTTTTTGGGGTTTTTTTTGGGTTTTGGGGTTTGTTTGGCTTTTTTTTTTTTGGTTGGTGGGGTTAAGTCTTTAACAGAAACTTTGCCGGATGAATTGTCTTCTTTCCCATACTCATCTGTTTTGAAGGTTATTCTGCCTAACAAATAAATAAGTAATTATTATCTGGTGTCTTATAGACCTCCAATAGCCCACAGGCCACAAGTTCTAAGAGACCACAATAAGGTACTCAAAAATGTGCCAATCAATTTCCAACCCATTAGCAATTATCTTTAAGAACTCCCACAAGACCAGAGAGCATAGATGAGTGTAATTGCCTCGCAAAGTAAATCTTTGTGAACAGAACCATATACATAATAATTATGGATCCTATAAACATATCAGGGAAAGTACTGAGTAATCTGTAAACATTTAAGAAGTAGCAAGATGATAACAGAATAAACATCTTAACAGACATTTGTATCAAAGCATATTGTCAGACCTCCGTGAAGTAGTAACTGATGTAGAAAATCAAGAAATTAGAATTCTGATTTGAAATCTGATACACATTTTTACACTGATTTATATGGCTTCAATGCAAAATTAACAGAGATGACCATTTTACAACAGAGTGATAATAGAAAAATTGGAAAAAAGATGTAATACTTATTTAACATCTTTAAGAAGGATTCAAATATCTAAGTCCTATAATGGCCAATATTTTATTAATTATAAATTTTCATTGTAAGTGGAATCTCAAAATAAATCAATGAATGTATGAATTAGAGATGAAGTGCCCATCTCCCATCTTGGAAGGGATCAATAAACAGCACTGAGAGACATCAGAGATGATTTCTTAGTTCTGCTTCTTCTTGTAGCAGACTTCAGGAAACAGAATGACAAGTTTTGAACAGAACATGTTACAAAGCATGCATAATATTATAGACCAAGACAGAACAGCAAATAAAACTATGACCTCTACAAAACTAAGCAAAAGAAAATGTTGATAGTGCTGACAGACGGGTTTTCTTCAACTGAGGAAGGACATGCTGAGAATCTATCATTGACAGACATGCTGAGAATTAACCATTCATGGAATTAAAGCTTCCATTTACAGACTCATGAAGGTTTCTTGTTCTATGTGTCTTTTGAAAACAGCATGAGAAATTAACATCTCGAGTTTCCACCAAAGAAATTTTTAGAGGTTTTTTTTATTCTATGAGTAGACGTGAACTCTAAGTGATGTGGGCTGTAAAATCTACATAATGAAGATAAACACAGATTAGACAGACATCAGACTAGAAGAGCTCAGATGTACTGAGCTGTTCTAGTCAGTTCTGACACAAGGTGAAAGAAGAAACCAGAAAAACTTCTGTGTGTTATTTTATGAACCTATGATTTACCTGCTTCCCCCAAGAATGACAATTCCCTAGAGATTTTTGTTAACTCCCTTTGAATATTTATGGTGACTAGATGAAATGGATGTTGTCTGTTTGTCCCATATATATTTAATTATAAGAAAATCTTCTTATATTATCTGTCAGAGTGTAAGTAGGGGAGATTAGAAAACTCTGCCTTTTACAAACTATATTTACTTTAAACATATTGCTGAGATATTGCCATAACTCATCTCTTTTCAATAGAATGCCATTTTTAAATGTGACACTTATAAATTTTAATGTTAAATTGAACAGGTATCTACTGCAAAAATATTTTCCTTCAGCAAGTATGTAGATACTGTAAAACCCTTTAGTACTCTGACTTGCTCTCCTGAAAAAAAGTTACAATTATCAGTGCTCAATATGATGAGTAAACATCATCAAGGTTTCTTACTGTGGATAATATCCTTCTGAAAAAAAATGTATGGCACTGATTTCTTTTGGAGGTTATAGTGAAATTTGCTGGAATTTTTTTGTGTCCAGTTTTGTAAAGTATAAAACCTTCTTGGTCATCTGGCTTTACAGCTGCATGCCTAATCTGGGAATTAAATGAGTAATTAAACAAAAGTAAATTGGAAAAATAATATATGTGGTCTGTTTATTTTACTTAACTATGATATAACAATGTGATATATATGAGCTGCAAACATGACCAAACTTCAAATATTGCACTTTTTCCCCCAGTTTCTTTAATGCATTGTGCTTTTTCTTTTTCTACCTGTTTTTCAGCTCTGCGAGGCAGGAATTCCTTTATACTATAAAATTTCTAGAACACTTTAGACACTGTAAGGCTATGATACATCATTTTCCAGTGATCTAGCTCCAATAGGAGAAATCTCCGAAATATATTTCATTAACACTGCAACAAACCCTGAATAAGTTCACTATGTGCAATAAAGGATTTTAACTACAGAATTACAGTATTGTGTACTTTCTCAGACTGGAAAGGACTTCAGTAAGTCTTTAGTCCAGACTTCTGCTTAAATCCCTGTGTACTGTTGCCATTTACCTTCTCCACCTTTATGTTTACAACATGGGTTGTGAAGAGGACTAACTTCTTGATTTTCCTTGGGACCCAACTGAGGCTGAGAGACCTATAGCTCCATGGATTTTCCCTCCTACATTTTTTGGAGATGAGAGCAGTAATGGCCTTTCTTCAGCCACCAGAGACCTTGCATGATCTTCACAACCTTTTAAAAACTACAGAAGTAGCCCAGCAATGACATTAGCCAAATATATTAGATTTCAACAGCTTAAAAGGTAAGATTCAGCCCCAGATTTAGTTTCCTAAAAGTAGATATCAGTGGTAGATGTCTATACATAAAGCTGGATATTTACCCCCACTTCTAGAAGCACTTTATATCTTGTCTATTGGCAGGCAGCTGACTTGCTCCTAGGATGGCATTTACTGATTTGACTACTTCTTTAGTTACTTCTACCACTTTTACTAGGGTTGTCCATGGTGAATCCCAAGAGCTGTGAACAATTTTCTGCATATTTTGTCTGTAGTTTTCTGATTGGTAAAAGAGATTGTAAGACATGATTAGATGATAAATGTGAAATTAAAGAAAAGAGTCTCCCCCTCTTCGCAAAGGGATGTCACTCATTAGTCTTTTTGTGAGAGTCAGCACACAGACAAAAATGATATGGTTTTCTTGGATTTCCAAAAGATATTTGACAAGATTTCTCACCAGCCATTTTTCAAGAAAATAACCTACCATTGGATAAAAAGGGGGGCCGTTGCATGGAGGAATGCTTCTTAAAAAAAAGAAAAAAAAAAAAGAAAAAAAAAAGGTAATAGTCTATGTTCCCATTTTCCCAGTGGAGAGTGATCACTAATGGAGAAAGGTTCCACAGAGATCCAGGGATCTGTGTTGGTGCCTGTGCTATTCATAAACACTCCAGGAAAAAGAGACAGTGAGGTGATAAAGTCTTTAATATCACTGAATATCTACACATAAAAATTCAATACATATATATCTAAAACAATGCCCTTAGGGAAAACATACTCCAAACTTTGCATACACATTCATGGCTCTAAGTGAGCAATTAGAACTCAGGAAAGAGATCTTGATTTCACTGTGTGAAAATGTCACATCAATGATCAGTAGCAAGGCAAAACTAAAAATGCTAGGAATTCTTAAGAAGAATTAAAAAAACAGAGTGGGGTTATTTTGGGGTTTTTTTAGAGAAAAGAAAACTTGTCCCACTATTCAATTCAAAGGTCCTCACCTTGAAAGATATTTAGATATCTGACTCCCTTATTAAGGAAAGGCTATAGTAGTTTTAGAAGGAAAAGGCAGTAAGAAAAGTGACAGGAATGATTTAGTTTTAGACAGTAAGGAACCATTCCCCATGCAAGGAACCACTAAAACGAACTATATTATTCAGTCTGCTACATTGATATGGGGAGGAAATGGACAAGGAGATGCAGCAGGGATTTACAAAATCATAAACGACATGGAGATTATGAATGGGGAAATATTTGTCACTGTCTTTTCAAATATAAACATTTGGGAGCATCAGATTAAACTGACTGTGGAGCTGTCTGGCACGACTTACTTTGAATTTCAAGAGGCACCAAAGGCTTCTGAAAGCAATTTGAAACTCATAGAAATTAATAGGAAACTGCTCCATTGAGTGCTATTATACATGAAAATACACTGCTTCTTCAAAAAGTCCATGGTCTGCAAATTCATGGATGTACTGGAGACCATTCCAGTAAAAAACGTTTGCTTTTGCTAGGTTTTTCCTCACACATTCACCTATGCATCTATTATTAGCCATCACCACATATGAGATACTGCATTTCAAGGCTTTTGCTTTGATGACTGTCTCAATACTTCTAACAGCTGGTGTATTTTTGAACACAATTTCCAAATCTTTGTGAAGTAATGAATTCTGCCATTTGTCTATCTCTTCCTAAGCTGCTTGTGGTTTTATCAGTTCCATAAAAGAAAACTTAAAACCATTGCTACTGACATTTTTAGGTGATTCTATAGAATGTTTTGGTTAAAATAGGAAGTCAGCATTTACATACTGACCTGGATAGATTTATAAACAGAAAAAAACCCCTCCTAAATAACAAAGACCTGTATTTTAGAATAGGGATTCAACAAGATCTTTGTCATTACTAGTCCTCTTGTAGTACAATCAGGTTACAGGATTGTTAAAAACAAGTCTTTGACGAGGTATCTCGGTCTCTGTTTGCAGATGGTCAGACAACAGCATACCCTTAAAATATTTGGATCAATGAGTAATTAGTGTAGCCTCTGATTTTGGGGTCATGGCTCTGAGACTCAGCACCAAGCCTAGACACAAGAAGAGACTGCTGAATCATTCAAATAATTTTCTCTTGTTTTCTGTCATGCCTGTTGTCATGAGACACAACATACGGATAATAAAAAAATACTCACGTCTTCAGCCTAGGCACTCTATACAGAATCTTTATGTTTCAGCATCCTCATTGATTCCCAGATTTTGTGGTCTTTGGGTTTTTTTTTACTTACCAGATGATCACTAAAAATCCTGTGGGACTTAAAGATCAGGGAATCACACTGACTTTTGTGTTGCAGTGTGTATCTTTGTCTAAATGCATCTCAGAGTGGACCTCATCATAATGGTCTGTCAATATTCAGACTTGAAATAATATTATTCTTCTATGATCCTACTTTGGATTTTTTTTTTTACCACACTCTCTGCTTTCTTTTTATGTGTTTTCTTTAGTGATGGATTCAACTGTGCTCCTTATGTGCTTTTCTTCTTGAGTTTACTAAAAGAAGAACATGAGATTTCAGCTGATTTCTGCTTCTACTTTGCTACTTTATCTCAATCTTTTATTAATGTATTATTTGTAAGTCCCCCACGTTTCTATTAGAATGTTTTTGGTTTTTCCTCTGCATTGAAAACTACTTTGATCTTTCCGGTGTGTTTAGCATGCTGCCTCTCTGTTTTCTCACATGAAATACACCTCCTCTCTTTGGCACGCACCTAATATCACAAAATACTCCAAAAGTATAGTTACTACAAGAATCAGCCTCTGACAAAGCTTTCATGAAAACAGAAGACACAGGAAGAGCGGATTAATTTGTATATCTTTGGTGTGAGACTAAACCTCTGTGAGACTGTATGGAAGCTGGAGCTAAATTATTTGTTGTGAATGCAATGTCCTGTGGTAACAAAGCTTAGAAACACCAAAGAATGTTAGTACCCCAAATACTTTTGCCATGTAAACGTAGCTTGTGATGTAGACATAAATCAGTATAGAAGCAATTCTTGTTTTGAAAGGAATGGTGTTGTATGCTGTTGATTTTTGTCAACCTCCAGTCTAATAAGCGTCCTCCACTTTTGATTTCTATGCAAACTGCTTTTCAATTTATATATATGCCTACAATAACTTGTAAGTTGGAGTACACTTGGCTGTTACACTCACCATACTAAAATCAAGAGTGCTATTCATCCTCACACAGAAGAATAAAATCACAGACTAAGATAAAAATGAAATTACTCTTCTTGGTACTATATCAGTACCATACATTCAAGAAGACTAGTGAATTAACACCTTTTAAGGAAACATTCAACTGTGAGCTTTTCTGGGTACAAAAAATGTATAGTAAGGATAGTAAAGCAGTTTTTATATTCGCAATAAGTCTTTCAGTCATCAAGTAGCTGAAGAACTATTTTACTTTGACTTTATTTTAGATTCTCTTGTTCATTATAAAAATAAAAATAAAAAAAATTAGACTTACTAAAATAAAAATTAAGTAGTCAAAATTTTTTGGTTTCCTATTTCTCTTGTGTACAGAGAATATAAAGTGCTACTAATATAGTTATCTTTGTTGTATAAGGGTGAAAATGGATACAAAAGGTGCAAGACAGTGAAGGAGCAAACACATTATTTCAACTAACATAGTATGTTGTGTTCTGGAAATTTTTCTGAAACCCACAATTCATGTATGACCCTTTGCTGTCTCATTTACAGTGCCATTATAACTTCTAGTAAAGCGCCTGCCAACTTTTTCAAGGGCAAAAGAAAACTATCATTAGAAGTTTTAAAACATTATATTATTTATTTCCTTATTGCTAGGGGACAGTCAGAGCAACAGTACTTCTACTGGAAACTTTCTGATTTGGCAACATGTTTGTGGGAGTAAACATCTAGTTTATGTGGAAGAAATACTGCTTGATTCAAAATATAATACAGAATGTATAATTTTCATGGTTTAAGCACTTCCACTTTTACACTGGAAATTAGGCACCATGCAGTTACTTGCTCAATTCTCCCCTCACTCATCTGATCACAGGTTCCACCCTTCACCTCCTCACTGCCATTCACAGTGTCCCACACATTGTGGCTCAACTTCTGTAGAAGTGGAAAATCTCTAATACTGACAAGCTCAAGGCAACCCAATGACCATTGCATGGAAATCTTTGTTGACTTCAGCAAGCATTTGACTCAATTTTTATTGTGCAGTGTGTTATGCAGATCTATAAACAGTTTTCTTCATGCTCATGTATGCATAGGAATACAGCTATGTAACATTATTGGGGTTGATTGTAAAAATGGTTATATGCATAAAAGCTTTCTCCAAAGTGAGTTAAAAAAAACAACATAAAACCAACCAATCAACCAACCAAAGCCCAACCTACATAGTGCCAGCATATGCCACCAATTTCAATTATGTCCTTTTCTTTATGCACTTCTTATTATTTTGGAGTTGAATATTATCTTTAAGTATTTTGTTGCAAGCAGATAGCATTCTTCTATATGAGAGACCAGGATCATAAATTCTTTAAATCATAAAGTTGATTGGGCCCTCAAACTTTACCCTTTGCATTTATCTTTGGTAAACCACGTGCTCAACAGGTATCCTAACTGTCTCGGCAGGTGTTGTACATCTAGCAAAAAACTTTTTCTATTGATTTAGGAATCAATTTTGAAGTTCTTTTTACTATCTTTTTTAATTGCATGACGTCTTCAATCCCATTCTTGACACAACAAATTTAAATACAAAGTTCTACCGGTTTTCCATTAAAAATACAAAAATTGTGGAAAAGACATCTTTTTCACCTTATTTGGAACATTTCATAGAGAATTTATGTTTTGATGAAGAATGCCAGGTTTCTGGACAAAGGGGATAGAAGTTTGCTAGAAACAGCACTGCTGCACTAGAGCACCCTGCAGTTCAATGGCTCTGGTACAGGCACAGTAGCCCAGGTTTCAAACCTCCACCCTCCTTTAATGGAGCCAGGATGTGAACTCTTTTCATGTGAGTGACACACCAAGTTAAATTGCATATGATGGACACTAAAGTGTCCATCCCTCCCCGTGAAGAGCTGTTTCCTAATTGCTGCAGATGACTCTGGTTTAGATGAGGATTTACTGTAGGAAAACATGCAATTATCACAGTGCTTTAATAAAGGTCAAAGTAGGAATAATTTGTATAATAACTCCTTGGAATAACTCTTAGGAAGTCAAGATATAGACTCAGGCTAAGTATAAAACCAAGAAGTAAAGCTAGAGAAGACTTAAAATTCAACAGGTTTTAAAGCTTATAATGATGATAAAAAACGGCAGTAATTACCAATTAAAAAGCTTTACCATCTGAGTTAGACTTTCATATACCTTATCCCTCTGGCATTAATCTTTCTGGAATGATCATTGCAAGGAGCTAATACAGTTTGTGCAACTACTATAACAGAAATTTTTTTTTTTTAACAAAAAGCTTAATTGCTACAATTTGATGTCTATCAAAAGTTTAACAGCTTAAAAACTTCAATAACCCTCCCCTTTGAAATACACAGATCTAGAGAAACAGGAGAGAAAACAGTTTTATCAAAGCTGAGTTTTATGCTAAGGAGACAATGGAATTGTATACCAACGTTTAATCAAAATCTACATATTAATCTGGGAATATAGAGCTTGACAGGTCCTGTTAAGGAACTCACTGGTTTTGTTGCAGACAATTGCAGGCACTGTGTTGCCCACTGTTTTCATGCAGTACTCAAACTTCCATCATGTTCAGATTTTGTTTTGGTATGGCTCAATAAATACCAGGCGGCCATTGTAAGTAAAAGGCTGCAGGCATTACATTACTGTTCCTCACCTTAATTTTACAAGTAATCAGGGATAGAACCTGTTTGATTTATTATGAAGAACACTTGTTATGAGAATTTGCTGTGGGAATCAAGTAACAGGAACTTGGTATCTGATGTCTCTTGTTACAACGTGGTGTTTAAGAGAGTTTTACTTTCAGAGGACTTAGTGACTCAGTTACTGATCACTAAAAATGTACAACTTCAAGCTGGAAAAACATGTCTTATGTATAATAAAGAGAGAAAAATAAAATTCCTCCCTCCCTCCCTCCCTCCCTCCCTCCCTTCCTTCCCTCCTTCCCTCGTTCCTTCCTTCCTTCCCTCCTTCCCTCCTTCCTTCNGTAGGTAGACTAAGCAGTGAGCAGCCGCTGGTTACTGGTCAAATATGTAATGATAATGGTGTGGTTTAGACAAGTATTTAAGACTTAAAGATATTATAAAATTAATTCAAAATTCATGTTCCACTAGTTTTAGATGTGCTCCTCCAAAGTAAATCTGGAAAGACCTGCCAGAATAAAGATGTACCAAATTTTAACTGAAGATTCTGAAGCACAGATTTGGTATCAAAAAAGGAAGGGAAAAGTCCCTTATTTTAGGGAAAGACTTTCCTTGGTACAAATAAGATTTAAACAAGAAAAAATTTTGCAAGTATTTTTGTAAAATTGTATAAAGTGATCAAAAAGAGGAATATCATCCAAACCATATCAAGATAAACAAAAGGTGTTGCCGAAATTTATGTATCTTCCATCTGGAAAGCCTGGAAATCTGACAGAAAATAATCTGGGCTGTTTCTAAGGTTTTTGTTTATTTGTTGGTTTGTGATATGATTTTTTTCTTTCTTTGCTTATTTTGTAGCAAACTCTCGCAAAACATAGCTGAATAAAACCTTTCTCACAAGATAATTTTCCTTAGGATGCTAAACTTCTAAAAGTGGGCAGAATAAATTATTCAAAGACAAAAACATATTTAAAGGTCAGTTTGAACTAAAAAATATGCAGAAATACTGAATGACATTAATGAGCGGTATAACAACTAATACAGTGACTTCAGGTTTGGAAAGAAATTCAAAGAAAGGAGTAATGAAAGGCATTAGTGATGAGGCAATAAGTTGGCACTTAACAAAACAGGAAAAAATTATAGAATTTGTAGAGAAAAACACCATTAATGGATTGAATTGTATCCTAATTTCTATTTTACAGTAGAATGAAATATCTTAAACCAGTCCCATATGATTTATTTTATCATGAAACTGCCTCTGTGACTTATTTTTGGAAGACATATTGTGTGAGTCACTGTAAAGTCAACTAGACAATGAGCTGTTAAAACCGGGTTTGATAGAGAGATGATTTAGGTACACACACAAATCTCATTTATCTCTTTTTGTTATGATTCAGTGATGGATCGATGTTGCCAATTTCCTGGCTTTTCACAGGGTGTTAGCAGAATTCACTTATTGGTATATATTTTAATAACCTATTCTACTCTGCTTAGGACATACCTGGAGACATTTTCCATTTTAGTTTAAATGTTGCTTCAGTCCTACAGATGTGCCATGCCTTTAATTCCAACAATAGCATGCTAATTTTTCAAGCTTTGTTAAGTAATCCTTAACTCTGAATTTGTCCTTGTGCCCTATTACCTTTTGAAGAAAGGATAAGGTTTTTTATGTACTCGGGAAAGTGAACACAATTTTTTTAATATCTGCTCAGGTGTCTCCCTGACTGTTTATATGTTTTGCATAAAGCATGCTTTCTGAAGATTCAAAAATTAAATAAATAAATAATTTGGACTAAATTGGCCTTCAGTAAGGAAAAAAATCTAAACTTTAATTCCCTCTCTACACTCTCATGTTAATTAAAGTATCAGGTAATATCTTTCTGATGTTCTGACACTTTGATTTTGTGTATTTTGATGTGCCTTTCACAAAAACCATAAAGCCTAAACCTAAGGCACATCACAAAGTCTCTACTGGGAGGCATCAAAACATCCAGGAAGGTAATGTCAACCACTGAGGAAGCAAAAAAAGTTTCAGTTTCAGAGAGGAGTTCAGAGATGATTATGAATGTGTTTAAAAAAAAATCATCTTCTGCTCTGTTAATGAGGATGCTGCGGCTGGAACTGTCAGAAATGGTAACACTTCTTTCCTTGTTCTTTTATCAACTTATATCCTAAACCAGACATCTTGACACTTTATTTATTTTAGTGTTGCAAGCTTCAGTTTCAATGTGTCTTAGATCTCCCAAAACTGCAGTTTGTATACAAGAGCTGAAATTTGTGCTACTGAAGTTGACTTAAAAAACAACACATTTGAATGCTTCTTCTGATAGCTGACGTTTCAACAGCCACAAACAGTAAACAAAACATGAGTGCAAAGTTAAACCTGTTTTCCAGTAAAGGTCTGAGTGGTTCACCTTAGAGTCATAAGAGTGCTATTAGAAGGAAAATAACCACTGCAGTAGTTGGTCTATGGTGAGACAGAATTTGTGCTAGTCCCAAAGTCTTGGCTTTCTATGTTACTTGCAGTGACTGATTGTACCCACTGATTGGGTTGAACACCACTCTGACAGCCTAAAATGTCAAATGTTTTAAGTTGTTCACTGATCTACTGACTTCAGATGCAATAGTAGCTGTAACAAGCAAGTTACATGAATTTAATACGTCTGAAAAATAAATATGAATTAAAATATTGTTGGGTGAGTATCTTCTTTCTTCTTTATTAAATACAAAAGATTAAATGTCAATATTGCCTGTCAGACTGAACATCAGTGTAAGAACAGCCTTCAACATTGGGTACCACAAGATTTTTTTTCTCAGTGATCAGAAATTTATTGTCATTCCTTTTATTCAGCTTCTATCCTCCTACTGAGAAAATCTCTTTTGTGATAATATTGTAACAAAGCTCAACACATCTCTATAACCATCTAATTGCTATTCTCTTCCAGTAAGGAATATTAGGCAACAGTGTGAATTTTTTTTTTCCAAATTCTATTGCTATTTGTGCAGTTAAGTCTCCAGTTAAATCAAGAACCTAGTATAGGCTGCACTGGACCCTGAGGGGTTAATCCTTTAACAGCTATCAACACTCCAGGCTGTTTGGGAAAGAAAATGCATGTAGAGACCAGAGCATCCTGCTAAAGATTTCAGGAGAATTTCTGATACAAACTTCAGGATATGAAAGCTTAGAGCTTGGTAAAAGGTAAAAAAAAGTGAACAAAATTATTGTATGACAAGACATATTGATACAGAATCATCTTTGAATGATGTTTTTGATATTTTTTCTCTTCTGACTAAAAGGAAACTGACAACAGACTTGGCAGAGGGGTTGTTTTGAAACCTCTTCTATATGGTTCTTCAAAGTGGTAGACAACAGGAAAAGCTCTTTTCATTTGGCTGGCATTTTTCTCTGAAATCAGTAAAGATAAAGTTTGCACCCTGACTGACATCATGAAAAATCAAGGAACATTCTCTTAATCTGCCTCCACATCCTGTCATGAATGCCATAGCTAAAGTCTATGCAGAGATAGAAGCAGATTATGTAATGTTTAAATAATTTTTTATTTTCTTTTTTCTCTTTTTTATTTTTAAGATGTTATAGATGAAGTTTTAGTGCTAATAGAAGACGAAGCTTTTGTTTAAGCATGTTACCATTGAGAAGCATTCAGATCAGCCCATTTCACATTATTTTTATTAATAGCTCCTCTTTACTTCAGGAAGGCATCATTATTTGTCTTTGTCAATGACCATGACATACAGCTAGTCTCACAGGCACCAAATGGCTAAGCTAAAGGCTAAAGGTTCAGTTCCAGTGGGAGTAGAAAATCAACATGAGTGATGCAGATGGCTCATTCATGGCACTAATTATCTTTTGTAAAAGATATCACTGAAGGCAAAATGGAAACTGAAGCAAGAAGAATTTAAATAGAATCTTAATTTGTCTTTTTTTGAGAAGACAAGTGACTTTTTGGTGTGCCTCAGGGCCCATTACAATAGCAGTAGCAAGCAGGCTGCTTATAGCACATTCTGATTCTAGGTACCCTTTTCATCAGATGTTCCTGTGTCTAGGTCATTTTGGACAGGGTCTTTGATGGTGGCACAGAACAGGAATGAAACACAAGACTCTCCATGTCTGCTGAACTGCCATGGGAGGTTAATTACAGCTTATGGCTGTGCTACATTACCTGTGGATTCCCTTTGGCAGCTGCTCTTAAGTGAATACAAATGGGTAGGGCTCTAACAGAACAAGTCACCAACACATTTTGGAATCAACCACAGAATTTGACAATGGATCTGGTCACTGAGGCAGACTTTCATACATGGCTCCTAAATCCTATGCATTAAAAAGTATCTTAAAATATAATTTATGGAATACTTGTTTGGTTTATAAGGAGCAGGTTTTATAGGGCTTTTTGGACAAGAGACAGATGTTTGGTCTGTATTGGGTAAACAGTTCCTAGTGACATTATTATCATATAATCAGTGGATGTCTGCTGTGCTGCAAAGATACTGATCATCGTGTTTTATAATTGGAATGGATCTGAGCTTTATATCTCTGCAGGATGCAAAGTATGGTCTCATTTCTGCAAAATTTTGTACTAATTGGGGCTTAAAATGGTGCTTTCTTTGATGACCATTTGGAAAATGAGTTACTTCACATGGAAAATCTCCATTTTTGGTTTTAGACTTACTATAACCTACTGAGAAGTTGTCCCCACATACATCATATATTTTACTAAAATATTACCAGCGATGAAATCTGAATGGAATAATTTGAACAAAGTATCACTATTAGAAGAAGTATAACTGAATTACTGGATTCATTTGCCTAAGCAGGGCTAATTAGAATGGACAAATCACTGCTCTAAAATGACTATACTCCTCAAGCTAATATCTCTGCAGAGACCTGGTACCTCACTCAGAGACTGCTTGGGAATCTCTAATATTGGTGGATTGCATTATGTCCAAAAAAATCCTAACACCTCTAAAGGTGATAATGAACCATATTCTCATTCGTACTGCTGTTCCTTAAGTACCAACTGAGCTGCAAAAAAAGGTTATAAAATCTACATCTTTGGATAAAGAGGCTTCAAGGAGTAAAATCAGGACCTGATTGACAATTATGCTTAAGATTGACAATTATGCTTAATCTTGCTCCCTCACACTATTTTGGACCACTGCAGCTCTCTGAGAAAAATCTACTCTAAGTGAAACTAATTCTAAGCAATGAAGATACAAACCATTTGTAGTGGTTTGACCCTGGCTGGATGCTAGGCACCCACCAAAGTCTCTCTATCACTCCCTTCTGCATCTGGACAGGGGAGAGAAAACATAATGAAGGATTCATGAGTTGAGATAAGGAGTGGGAGAGATCACTGATCAAATACTGTCATGGTGCAAAACAGGCTCAAATTAGAGATATTAATTGGATTTATTACTAACAAAATCAGAGCAGGATGATGAGAAATAAAAACAGACCTCAAAACCACCTTCTCCCCACTTCTCCTTCCCAGCTCTATCTCCTTACCCCCAGCAGTGCAGGGAGGTGAGGAAAGGGGATTACACTCAGTTCATAACATGTTGTTTCTGCTGCTGCTCAGGGAGAGGAGTCCTTCCCCTGCTCCAGCCTGGGGTCCCTCCTATGGGAGACAATCCTCCATGAACTTTTCCAACATGAGTCCATCCCATGGGCAACAGTTCTCCAAGAAATGCTGCAAAGTGGGTCACTTTTTAAGGGGTGCAGTCCTTCAAGGACAGTCTGCTCCAGCATGGGTCCCCCACTGGACCCAGGAAACCTTCTCCAGCATTGGTCTCCTCTCTCCATGGGTCTGAAGGTCCCTGCCAGGACCCTGCTCCATCAGGGGCTTCCTATGGGTTCACAGCCTCCTTTCAGTCATCCACCTGCTCCAGTGTGGGGTCCAGCTCCTCCAGGTGCTGCAGGTGGATCTCTCTATCCCTTTGGACCCCTTGCAGGGGCACAGCTGGCCCACCATGGCCTGCACCAGGGGCTGCAGGGGAATCTCATCTCTAGTGCCTGGAGCACCTCCTGCCCTTCCTTCTGCACTGACCTTGATGTCTGCAGGGCTGTTCCTCTCATATTCTCTGGCTGCAATCACATCTGTACAATAACCTTTTTTCTCTTTTTCTTCTTAAATCTGTTATCACAGAGTGTTACCATCATTTGCAGTTGGCCCAGTCCTGGCCAGTGGCACATATGACTTGGAGCCACCTGTCATTGGCTCTGCTGGACAGGGAGGAAGCTTCTGGCAGCTGCTCACAGAAGCCACCCCATAACCCTCTGCTACCAAGGCTTGGCAATGAAAACCCAATACACCAATTCATGTCTCTTAGTCTGAAAACTTACTGCCTTGTCAGAAATACCCACATAGCCTCTAATGGCTCCTGCTGACATTGGGGTCCCTAATAACTCACACTGCCAAGAGACGCAAAGGTGAAACACAGTTTTATTTGCACTTGTCTATTTAGAAGGATGTGGTGGGTCCCTGGCAACTCATGTGCATCCTTATATTGCATAAGAACTGATGAAGGTGAAGACCTTTCCCTTTAATTATGTTATATTCTCTTATTATTTTCTTTTGTTTAAAGCAGAAAGCAGTTTAGACAGAAAACATATGGTTTCTTTTACTACCTGAAGAAATACACCATCTGGAAATCTCTCAGAGCGAGTTCTGAGATACTACCTTACATTCATAATTTTGGTAATAAACCCATTTCATATGCTTTAGTGAATAACCAGCAGTAACATGACTTAATGTTTTCTTCCAGTTAAAGTTCCAATTAAGTCTTAATATGGGTTTGCTTCTTAAGCAGTTAAGCAAGTGACATTGCTAAGTAACCATTGCTAATATGTTCTTCTGTGCACTGTGCCATATTTTTGTTTACCTACTTGTTTGATTTTCTCAAGCTGTTAAAGTTTCATGCCCTTAAGCTTTACAGATCTTAAATAACAGATATATGGAATGGTGATCAGTTCAAGATTAGATACTTGCATTTAGATGTTCATATGTAGGATATTTGTGTGCACTGAATATGTAAGCTCTTGTTTTAGTCACTGTAAAGCTGATCAATGGAATCAATAGAACCTAGAGAATGATTTGAATATAAACTGAAATTCTAGAACTAGAAATTCTAATTAAAGGAAAAATTACTATGAGGGTGGTGAGACACTAGGTAGGTTGTGGAGTCTCCATCTAAGAGCTGTTCAAAATCCAACTGGTTATGGACCTAAACACTCTGTACTGTGTGACCCATGTCAGCACAGGCTGAACTAGACAATTTCCAGAGGTCCCTGAGCTCTTCTGGAATTTTTTGATTTTGTAAGTAGCCTTGTCAGAAAGCATCAGTCTCCTCTCTCCTTGTTTTTGAATTCACAGAGGGAGAAAGAAGGGAGTACTGGGAGAATGAAACAGGAGCCTTGTGTTACAGGCATTTATACAGGATTATGGAGGTTTTGTTCTTCTGCTGGTAACACTTTATGCAATTATTTTTAAAGCACCATATTTCCTAGAGTGGGGCTAATATAGTCACATAAGGACCTTACACTCCAGTCCCATCATGTCACCATATATACACTTGACACCATCACACAACTCAGGGAGCAGTTGTTGTTCACTCTGCTACACAGTCGAACATGACTCTGTTTCAGACACTGGCTGCCTCTATGCTATTAAATATGTATGCTTACACTTGAGGGACACCTGGAAAAACACAGGACTATGGAGATGGGTGCAAGTTACATGAATTATATAGTGCACATACCATATATAGCACAGTTCTGCTCTGAAATAAATGCAGAAATACTTCTGGCAGTAGGCACCACAATGGCTTCAGACATCCCTTTGCTAAAGATAGGACCAAAGGGTAGAAAGGAAAAGTTTTTTTTTTAGAAAGGAGGTAGAATTCCAGTCAAATTTGGAATCAAGGCAACTATAAAAGAAGAGGTGCAAGTGTCTCTGAGGAAAATGTGAAAATATCTCATACACATGTAAGGAATTAAAATACCCCTAATCTATCTATTGTTTGAGGTGCTTTTGGTTCACGCTTCTTTTATTTTTTTTAATGCTTGTTTACTTTGTTGTATGTGGATTTGTTTTTGATGAGTAAACGTGTTTAACTTGTGGTAATCTATAGTTTTTATCTGCATCAAGAGACAGCTCTGTACTGAACACTCCAAGCTTTTAATACTGCCTATTAAAATAATTTTTATATGAAACAAAAATAGACATAATTTAGGAATCTCTAACTGACATTTCATAGGGAAATATCTACTAGCTTCTGGAAGAGCTGTGAAAGTGCAGAACATGCAATTAATCACCCTGCCTCTTTCACTGTTGTATTCTGCAGCAGCAAGTGAACAAAAGCAGTTTTCGTATTACCATCTTGAACACTGCCAGTGTCAATATCTCAGAAGAAGAGAAAGGTGTGTTCTTTTCAGGTCTAATTTTGAAATCCTAACAGGTTGAAATTGCTTCAGAGGATTGCATTGCTTGCTTGTTCCTTAAAGGAAAGAAGTCTGAAGTTAAGTCTGTAAAACAGATCTCTGAACTCCCAATCTTTTGCTAAAAGGATAGGAGGGGAAAAAAAAGGTATGTTGCAGAGTACATTCATGTCAGAATTTTAGGTCAGAGCAGTAGACTGTTTTTGAAAGATATCTCCTGATGGTACCCATTTATAATGTTTAAATTTATATCTTCAAGTAATCTTTGAGATCATAAATTAGACTTATTATAAATAAGACTAACCTAGAAGATTCACTCTGGAATTACATCTATATCAAACAACTACCAGGCATTTAGAGCACTGTGCTAGAGAGGAGCTAGTCTGAAATAAAATCAAATCACTACTGAGTCCTCAGAAAACTCTGGAAGTGTTCTGACTGCTCCACACTACTCACTAGTGCAGATATTGCCCATACTAGGAAAGGGGCACTTATATGTGTCACAGTCCCATTACCACCTACACAATGTTCTGCCACATGCAGTTATGTTAATGACAGCTGGAGTACCACTTGACAGTTGTGGTGACATTTGCTGGGATTTTGCAGGGTTTTTTCCAGGGGGGAAAAAAAGCATCTACAAGTAAGATTCTGTAAAGGAGGAAATAAAGTATCTTTAGGAGAGAAAGCTGCAAAATAGGACGAGACAAGCTTTTAAGTTATGTGTCATAAAAGCTTAGGTATGATTAATCAGAGCAGATTGTCATTAGTATAAAATTTCCATTACTTTCAGTATAAAAAGGACAGAGGAATTAAAGATTTAGTGAAGTTTTGTGATGGAGGCAATCCCCTAACCCAACTAGCAGTGCTGTGGTGCAGGCTTCAAAGGTGATATAGATCTGAACAATACCTGGGCCAGGGGAAACCTGCATCAGCGCCCACTGGGTCACACTACTCCAGGAAATCTCCAAAGGACTGGTGTGACCCAGTGGGCATTGATGCATGTGAGCTGGGAACACCAGCCATATGCTTTTCCAAGACTTATTTATCAAGAAACACAGAAGGTTGTGGGTACCAGGAGTCTCATGCACACCTTCCCGTTGTATGCAATTTGACTGTGAGCCAACCACTTTATTCCATAAATATGACAAAGTGAGCCTTCTTTGAGCCCTTCCTTCTAGGCAGTATGGCTGACATGGTAGTGATCTCCTCTTGAGGTGGGACACCTCTCAAAGTGCTCCTCAAGGCAGAAAGACTTTCTACTGATGTCAGTCTTCTTTGGATGAGTCTAATTTGTGTTCTCGCTGAACGGCATCTGGACTGCATACCAAGTAACTCTTCCCTTGAGCACAGAAGCATCTCAAGGTTTGAGACTGCTTACTTGAGACTAGGAGATCCTTCTTTACCCAGGACAGGCAGACCTCTTAATCACAGTAGATCCTTGATAAGTAACTGGTAGAATGCTGAATTAGTACTAATTAAATCTATATACCTGATTCTGTTAGGTGTAAAGCGTTGTCCAAGTCTGAGATAAAGACTGGATCTAGCCACCTCCAAGCTCCATCAGGAGCTTAGAAAGCAAGAGAGTCCACTCTGAACCTCATCACTCAGTCAGAGGTTCTCTCTTATCCTTTTGCACCTCTGACCGCTCTCTCCATGGCATATCATTCTAGCTCTATTCTGACTTGTTTTTCCTTTGTATATTTCTTCCATGTAGTCACACTTTAACTAACTAACAACTTGTTGATGAGAGGCTGGACATGACCCAGCAATGAGCTTTCACAACCCAGAAAGCCAATGGTGTCCTGGGCTGCATCCCAAGCAGCGTGGGCAGCAGGGCCAGGGAGGGGATTCTGCCCCTCTGCTCTGCCCCTGTGAGACCCCACCCGCAGGGCTGCATCAGCTCGGGAACCCCCAGCACAAGAAGGACAAAGACATCATGGAGCAAGACAAAGGCAGGGCCACAAAGACAATCAGAGGGCTGGAGCACATCTCCAAGAGAGTTGGGGTTGTTTAGTCTGGAGAAAACAAGGTTCTGGGGAGACCTCAGAGCACCTTCATGTACCTCTGATTTTTTGAAATTCACTATTCTGATGTTTAATTGAGGTAAGGAGAGAAGGGAAGAGTAAAAAGAGGAAAGGGAAGGTTATTTCCTGGATTTAATTTGCCTAGTTACAATTCCCATCTAGTGGATATCATTATCCCTCTTTTTTTTTTTTTTTCCTTTTTTATTTCTTAATTACATAATGGTCGGTTATTGGAGATGTTCTTGGATTTTATGTCTGTGGAAAGACCAGAACAAAATTTTTGAGCAATAATTTGTTTATTGAGGAGTCTAATTTCCTTTCTGTTACAACCTTTCAGAATTTGGGGTTAATTTTGATAACCAACACAAATTGGAAGATATAATTATTAATATAAAATAATGCTTGCATTTAAATTTTGAAACTCTTAAAAGGCTAAACAAATCTAAACCTTCTATTGAGAGTCTTTTCCAGATGAACATGATTGCTTTCCTGGAGAAATAAAAATAAATAAATAAATAAAAATTTTTATTTTCTCTGCACTATTTTCTGCAATTTGGCCAAAATGGACTGAAACACCAGGAGGCCACATCATTCTGTCCATAGGCATTTTTTCTCTTAGCTATGGAATAACACAGTGTCTGAGACACAGCTAGTTATCCACAAAAAAAAATCAATCCTTTTCAAAGCCATTTTTCCTTAAACAAGATTGAAAATGTTTGTTATTTATATATTCTGTTTACACAGGTTTGGCTTTGTATTTAGCTGTGTTAAAAATATGCCAGTATAGACAGAAGCCTCTCTCTTTTAATTTGATTACTTATACCTATACATATATATACCTATACATATACTTTTTTTAAACACTTTTTCTCACAATACACACTTGGAACTTTTGGGGCTAATTTTTTACCTTTTCCCTTACTCAATTTTAAGGGCTATTAGTTTAGGAAATATATTTAATGTACCAAAATAAAAACAATGAAGTAAGGGAGGAAGGCAGTTGAAAAGGACAAGGAGAAAAAAGAAGTATAAGGCTAACATAATCTTCATATTGGTATCAAAAAGAAGGGACAAGAAAGTTTGGTCTCCTGATAAGCTGTCATCTGCTCAGAGGTGGGAGTATGTAAAACAGCACTGCTATAAATGAAATCATAAATGTAAAAGATATTTAGAAAACAACACCAATGTCAATTAAAAAAATAATGGCAATTATACCAAGAATAATTCTATAGAAAAAATGGAAAAAAAACCAATGTAAACAACTGTTGCCTTAAAGATAAGTGGACTAATTGACAGGAAGATAAATGTAGGAAAGAATATGAGAGGAAAAGGTCTATGAAAATACAAATCTAAACATAAAACAACATGTACAACTATATAACTATATAACTATAATAATATTAGTGGGATACAAAAAATCTGTTATCCATCTTTGTATTTTTTGAGCCAGTGCTTCAGCTGAGCATGGCAGTATCGGAAGAGATGCAAACACCCCTCAACAAGACAATCAGTGTGATTGCTTTTGTGATAAACTTCAAAAAGTTTTCTTAAACACTTTTTGATATGAAGACAGATACCTGAAGAGGGGTGGTTATCATTTGGGATTTGGGACAATTGTGCCCTCTTGGCCAAAAATTATTCCAGTCACAAGACCCAACCCTAACCATTTCTGAGTTCCCCATTTGTAAGACTTCTGTACCTCAAGGAATCAAGTGCTGTGCTGACAGCCAATAATATATGTTCCATAATATTATATATATATATATAGCTTTTTAAAATATGGAGAGATATGTGTGAGACAGGCTTTTGATTAAGGTCAACTTTTTGCCTGATGGACACAAAACTAATTCTATATTATTCTTTGTGTTCAATATGTTACACAATAATAGTTTTGTTCTTGCTGACAGAAAGTTTTAAAAGAATAAATCTAGATTGCTACATTTGGGCTAAATTTGAATTTCATCTTCCTTTCATTAACACATCTTTCTTCAATGCATAAGACCAAAAGCCAGGACAGAAGCTTCTCTGATATACAACTTTTCCTGTTGTGATACTTGCATTAAGCTTTCCTTGAAGATTTGTAAAGAGGCCATCACACTTCTATAAAAATAAATTCCCGTGTCTGAATTCTAGCTCTTGGTTTCCCTAGTTTTTCTTACTTATAATACTGCTATACTGTAAAAAATTAAAAGGGGTTTAGACAAATGTTTGATATAGAAAAGTCAAATATGAAGCCCTGTGACCTTGCCCAAGGTTTGTTAGACAACTGTACCTGAGACATGTCTTCGTAAGCGTTACTTTGTGTAATTTTATCTTCTGATAAAACGTCAACAACATGTAGATTAATAGCAGATTAATTGTATCTACTTTTCCCCACCTATATTAATATATACACACCTATGAGACCTCTTCTTCCCTGATCTGAGTGAAGTGAAAACTTAAATATAAGAGTTTCTCTCTCTTCTCTTTATTCCGCCCACATCAGTAAAGTCTATGGTCACAACAATGTTGGATTAAGGGTAGCTACTGGAAATTTTAAGAGACAAAAATTTAAGAATGGATTCCAAAGTTCTTAAGGACTGGATGCATTGAATAGGGTTGATAGATGAAAATACTAATTTAAAGTATGCAATGGTACATGGAAAAAGCTCAAAGAAAGCCTTTTCAAGGGGAAATAATGAAATTTATATTGAAGTTTGATTTTTCATTTTGGTTTCTTAACTACATGTGTTAGTAAAAGTCCTAAAACCATCCATCCATAATGCACTGCTTGTGTTGATAACCTTTGAATAAGACTGCTGAAGGGAGATATGGTGGGAAAGTTTCCATCTTTACTTGGAGCACTTCTACTTATTTTCTGTAAATAAACCATCAAAAAGAGAAAATTACTCAAATATATATTTTGAAAACAGTATCCAGAGAATTTTAAATATATTCTTTCAGAAGAATAATGCACAGAATACAATAATGAGAATATTTGCCCCAAAAATCCAACTGTAAGTATTGTCAATATTAGACAGGGTGTAGGAATATAATAACATGTATTAACATGTCAAAAAACAGATGAAATTTTAATTTCCAAATAAGCTAGAAAACAGTATATTATACATGAATATTCATAAATATGAAAATCTGTACACTAAAATACTATTTGTTCAAGACATTTGGTGAATTATTATGAATAACAAAAAAAACAAATCATGGAAGCCTTGATGTGTCTGCTAGTAATTCACATGACCAAAACAACAAGTAAATTCCACCAGTGATTCACAACGAATAAACTCATTGTGTTATTTATTAGCCTGTTGAACTCTGCAGACACATAATGTGGCTGTGAATAAATATGCATGCGTTTGTGTAACTGCTTATTCTGCATTCATTTCCTACTTAACTTTTACCAAATTAAACCATTAGCCAGTGCCCTTTTTCCTGTCTGTGCAGAATTTATGCTCCTGCTTGAGTTGTAGGCTTTTGCTGTAGCTGTTTTAGGACAGCACCAAATGTCCACCATTGTAGGTCTTAGTCCTGTTTGCTTCCATCAACTCCATGGTTTTTCATATAGCTTTCATACAACTAGTGTGTAGGAAAATTAGAGTTCTATTTATGCCAGAAATTGTTTACTCTTTGAGGAGGCAATGATGCCTAGGAAATATTAGGTCCTGTCAAGGTCTACTAGGCACAGTGAAAGAATCCAGTCTATAAAGTTTTTTTACACTTGTCCAGCAAAGCTGCCTCATCATCTTGTTTTTTATTTTTTTTTTTTTTAACTTGAGCACAGCATAGGAAGAATCTCTGGGAAGAGATGTGAACAAGAAATACTACTAAGTAGTAGAAGAAGAAATTTTAGATACCCTTTATATCCAATAATAATTGGCTATAAATGTCAATGAAACTGTTATAGCCTGCTCAAGAGAATTCTCATAAAACTGCTAATTCGTTCTTGCTGTCTGGGGTCTGAATGATCTTAGCGGCCTCCTAGGGGAACCTGGTGTTTCCAGTATGCTTTTTTTGGATTAAAAGTTCCATGGCAGCTCTGCAACATTAAAGTGACCAACACCCTGTGAATTGCCTTGAAGTTAGATGGCAATAAGTGAACTAAAAGCACACACATTTAGCATTTCTTGGTAAGAATATTACAATGTTTCTGCTTTTGACTCTAGCACCTTCCTCAGTCTCCAGCTGATTATTGGAAATGCAGATTTTCTATATCACTTGCAGAAGCACAACTGCAAAAAGCAGTTTTCCCCTTCTTCTTAAGATCTTGAAAATCCATGTTTTGTAGCAACACCTTTTCCCTTTATCATAGTGCAGTTCTCATTTCCACTAACTAAGCCTTTGTTTCTCTTGCTCTCTCTACTATTCTATGTTTTTTTTTGGTACTTGATCCATTTAGAATACATGGAGAAGGTTTCACATGGACATGCAGACAGTCACAGGCTTGCTATCCACTCTGTTACCAGAAAATCAGAAATGCATATCCACATGCAGTATGACACTGAGCACAGTCCCACTGAGAGATGGGGTTCATTGGCTTCAGCTTGGCAGTCACACAGATTTGAGTTTCAGACTGAATTTGGATCTTGGACTGCCAGCTTCAAGGATAAGCAGAATGCCCTCAACCTACCTTCATCTTTAAAATGCAAAAAAACCTCTCCATAATATTCAGTGCTGTCTGCCTAAAACTAGGTCTTCTCAGAAATTTTACATTACTTAAAAAGCATGACATTTCTATGGCAGGACAAATTAATTAATATTCCTCTCTGCCTTTTCCATCATAAACATGGTATGCTTTATAAAGCAGAGAATTCTACATCTGAGCAGAAAATGAAGTATTAGCCTGCTGCCTGCTCCTGCTCCTGAAAGATGGCGGCTTTTCATTGTTTTGTAATAGTAGAATAAGTCTGAAGTTGATGAATTAGTGGAAGAGATCATGTGGCCTAAAAGTCAGAAGTGAACTATAAATGGATTTACTACATGTCATGCTTTCGCATCCATATACACAGAACAACATATTACATGGAACATCTATATCTTAATCTTAGCAATACAATAAATAAGACAAAGAAAATATCGACACAGAAGAAGTGATTTATCATATGCCACACCACGTTCCAAGCCCGTCCACTACTGCTTCTATCCAGAGCAATAACAAAGAACTTGCCATCCGAAAAATGTCAGTTTTATTTATATTGATCTCAAAATTACCTTTTGTGCTTTTTGCTCTTCAAACTGAGTATATGTGTCAGTCAGGAAGAGGAAAACAAACCCTTACAGACTGGCATATTTCCAATATTGCACATGAAATGTGGGAGTGAGAGACAAAGAGTAGTAAGATAAATTTAACAGCAAGCAAAATATACAATGGCGTAAATCTTTCCACAAAGCCTCCATGCAGTTGTTAATGTTCTCAGTAGAATTCCTGTCTCGGTTTATGACATTTGCAGATATTATGACTAGGCCAGAAATGTGTCCTCAAAAGGTATATCAAGAATGCAAGAAACAGTGTTAGCATTTTAGAGAGCAGTATTCTTGCACCACAAATCAGAAATAACCCAGTGTCCCATCCTGGTGCCATGGATGGCGTGCTACAGGTGACGTTGTTGGGGATTTTTTTTTCCCCCAGAGAAAATCTCCAAATCTGAGTCCCCCTGATGTTGTGGCCTGTAAAGGTTCCATAGAAAATTCCACAACACTAGTGAATTGGCTCCAGAGTCCCTAGAATGTTTACTTCCAGCCATCAATATGTTTCTCCTAGGTTCCAGGTGGGTATATTTGTCTCAGTTTCTGCTCCAGAGTCTTGCAAGAAAGTATCTTCTGAGGAATGACATGATTTCACATGAGTTGGAATCAAACGAAACAGATACAATTCATCAAATTCAGTTTAGTTCATGTGAACATTCTATAATAATTAATATAATATGTCCTATTAAAATTTATTAATTTAATTATACATTAGATTTTGTATGCACTGAAGTCCATATAAACTTTCCAGAATTAAAAAAAAATCAAATAAACTACAATTATTGTTAATAACTTTATGAAGGTCTATACTTAACTGTGGTGTAAAAGACAATGTCAAGAACAGCTGACTGAAGGACAGTGAGCAGAATTGAAAAAGAAATTAAAACTTTATAATTCTATAAATATATGCAAATTACTAGTGCACACACATTTTGAAAACCTCATGGTGTTCTGGTCATTTCACATGAAAAGAAACATAGTGTCACTGGTAGGCTGAAAGACATGTAAAGCATATCTACAAAAATATTAAACTTATCGAGGCACTTCAACTCAGACAAGAGATGACTGCAATCTGTAAAAACATAAGTAATATGGAATGGGTAATTGGGTTTTGGTTTTGATGACATGGAAATGAGAGAACATCAAATGTAATGACAAAGAAAATTTTCTCAAATACTCAAAGGAAATACCTTTGTCATTCAATACTTAAATGGATTGTTGGACCTGTGGCTACAGCATGTTTTGGTTGCCAAGAGTATAAATGGGTTCAAAAATTGATTAGGCAAGGTAATGGAGGAAAGCTCCACCAAAGACTGCTAAACATGGGGGCCTGATTACAGCCTCTGGCTTTAGTTCAGGAGGTCCCTGAACCAGAGAGAGCCAGAAGCTGCAAGAACAGAAGCAAGGAAATTACCACTCTGTGCATATCCTGCTCTTAATATTCATTCCCTGAACATCTGCTGCTGAGCACCACTGAAGGTGAGCTTCCGGTGTTATTCAGTGCTGTTGATCTCAGAGGGGCAGAGGGTGGTGAAAGTAGAGAAAGGGGTGTGGGTTTTCAGGCCTTTGCAGATTTTTTAGTGACATTTACTGCTCTGAATTAAAAACTAATTTAAAAAAAACAACCCTGATAAAATACAGCATGCTGACCTTCATCAGCATGAAATCCTTCTTAATTCAAACCATTTAAAAAAGCAGTTGTGTGACAGTTCTATTTTGTTCTAAGCAGGGAAACTTCAAAGAAAAGTGACAGAAATCATATCGGAATGGAGATTACCTGTAATTCCTTCAAAGAAAGGAAGGAATCGAGCTGGTTCTCTTATTCCTGGCATAGAGTCTCTAAGCAGGGAACAGCAGTGGTACAAGTGTCACGTATGGTGTGTGCAAGGCCTGCTACAGTAAGTGTGGCATGAATAACGCTGACGGATTCACAGCCACATCATGGACCCCAGGGGGACAACTGAAGAAGAAGCCAGGACTGCTCAGATGCCAAATTTCACTTTCCTGGAAAATGTCACTGTTGACAGCAGTCCTTTACATGCTTGAAGTGCCTCCAAGGTTAGGCATTGGTGTGAACAGAACTACATTCTTGAATGTGCAGATGAAGAATGTACAGCTCAAATAAAACCACCAGATTAATGTAGGACAGGAGCTGGGTGACAGCAATGCCTTACCCAACTCCGTCAGTCTTCACCCCCAAACACCACCTGAAAGTTGTCTGAGCTCAGATGCCTTAATTCTGAGCTCAGAGGCTTTAAATAGAAGTTTGATGCTGCTGTTGTCTTTGCAAAAGCAGCCCCAAGTCATTATTGAAATAATGCCCCTCCTACTAACCCAGAAAAATACAGTTATGTTTAGTATAATAGAACAAACAAAAGGAATTGAAAAGCATTGCACCTCATGCTTAAGATCTTCTATTCAAGAATTATTATAAATTTCTTGACCTTTCAAGCTATAGTTTTTTGTATACAGAGTGGAAGCTATTTTTGTATCACTACAAACAACTTTAGGGTAGTGCAGTGGCTCTCAGTCTCTAGTGTATCAGGATGACACTTTGAAGATGTGATTTCTGCCCATCAGGTCATATCCCGATGTAGCTGATAATATGACTTGACATTCTATAAACTCATCTTTAAACCTTCACATCCTACAACAGAGAAGTTCCAACCGCACCATCACTATTCATTTGGGCTTTGGCAGTTGCTTCTTAAAAACAAAGGCACATAAACAAGTAATATCCTCCAAAGATCTTCCTCAACTGGCCAAGAAATATAGGTCCTGAGATAAAATATCTCAGCCTAACACCTCAGACACTGTGAAATGTCACAGCATTAGCACTATAGTCCATGTTAATAGCTTCATTATAGATAATGATTATCTTTCTTTGAAGCTTGCCAGCATGCGTGTGTAACAGGGATTCAAATTTACCATATATCTATGTTAAATAGGTGGAGATTCACTGCAATAATGTAAACCAGGTGTGAATTGAGACATTTTACCTCAGTGTAACTATTCCTAATCTACACAGGAATTAAAAAAAAAAAAAAGTAACACAAAATCTAAGTTATGGATTTCAAAATCTAAGTTATGGATTCACAATTCTAAATAAATGAAACAGATCCACAGATGTTATAAAATTTTGTGAGTTGTAACTGACAACAGCTGCCTAGAATTATAGATATTTGTTACATGATTCCAAACATCTAATATACAGATGAACTATGGAAAAACTAAGTATAGATAGATGATCTCTCTATTAAATGGGCCAATTTTCTATCATAGCATGTTCCCAAATGGTTATGTATGCCTAGAATTCAACTATGATATTTACATTAGATATATTTCAGATAACTATATAGATAAAAAATTATATTTATTAGATTTTCTGGCAACCCAGTGTATGCTTTGTCTGATTTTTCATTTCTACCAATCAAAGACACCAAGTTTTATCTCTGTCCTACAGAGACAAGAAGTTTGCTGTGGGACCTGCATTGATACTCTGAGCTTCTTCATGTCACCACTCAAATATATTAACTGCAATGACCTTTTCACAAGAAAAGAGTTTTCTGTCTGCAGACCAACCCTCTTAAAATAGTAAGTTTTCTTCTGTGTTATAGAAATGTGTTGTAGAATTAGGTGGACCAGCTTCTATTCCCCAATTATTTTTTTGATATATAATCATCCTTCAGCCTGCACATTTCTAACAAATTGCACTTGAGAATTTCTAGATCTGTACATGTAATCTGTTGGAATACAGTTGAACATGAGACTAAAATGTGACAGAGTAAATACGGTTTTATGACTGGAGTTGGTTGGCAAGAGAGAGAGGGAGGCTGCCCAGAGCCTCCTTTTCTCCAGGCTAAACACTTCAGCTTCCTCAGATGTTCCTCATTAGACTTCTGCTCCAGACCCTTCACCAGCTTTGATGCTCTTTTCTGAAGATGCCTCAGGTGCTCCAGACCCTCAGTATTTTTCTTATAGTGAGAAGCCCAAAACTGAAGGTGTGGAGTGCCCAGCCCTGGAGGTATTTAGAAGACAGGCACTACAGAACATGGCTTAGTGGTGGATGTGGCAGTGCTGAACCGCATGACCTTAAAGGTGTTTTCCAACCTTAATGGTTCTGTGATGCTATACACATATGCAAACCATTCCCAGTGAAAGTTTTGCGGGAACAGAAACAGCAGAATAAAAATATTCTGAAAATATATGTGTATGTATGTACATATATATATATATCTGTATGTGTGGGTGCACATATTTTCTGCATCTGGTATTACACACACAGACCTTGGAGAAAAAACAGTGAGACACAGGCCCAATCTGGAATGCCCTTTTTTATGCCTTTAGGATATTCTGAAGATTTGATTTGCAAGCATATAAAAAACTAAACAGTAATATGTTACAGTGTTATAATGCAGAAGTTGCAACACTGATTTAGCTGGAATGTTTCCACATCAATGCAAATGTGAAAGTGAGAATGGAATTTGTACAACAAGCAAATTTCTTTTACTGGTCATGCTGCATATGAAAGGGAGTTTTTATTGAATACATGTACTTATCTCATGAAAAGACAGCAAGTAATCTCAAATACAAATGGAAATGTGACTATGAATAGACAATTTACACATACAGAGACAGTTTGAAGATAATAAAAGAGAGTTCTTGACCATTGGAAAAGAGATTTTCAGTAACTTACTGCCTGCTCTGCAAGTATATGATGAACAATACCTGCAGTTCCTGGTCCCTAGATATCCAGGCTCGAGCCCATTGTAGAATATTGTTTCCTGCGCAGTGCTATTACCCAGGGTTCCTTTTGCTGGGAAAGAAATAATGAATGCAGAATATGAACAGGACAATATCCACATGCTGGTTCTGTCTGGGATAGAGTTAATTTTCTTTACAGTCACTAATGTGGGGCTGAGTTTTGGATCTGTGCTAAAAACAGTGTTGCTTATTCAGGGAGGTTTTAGTGGCTGCTTAGCAGGCCTTGCACAGCATCAGGGTCTTCTCTGCTCCTCACCCCATGGCACCAGAGAGGAGGCTGGGGGAGCACAAGGAGTTGGGATGAGATACAGCCAGGACAGCTGTAGGGGCTCAAGGGATATTGCATACCATAAGTCATCATGTTTAGCAATAAAATTATATGGGAGGTGGCAGGGAGACACTGCTTGGAGACTGGCTGGGCATTAGTCAGTTGGTGGAGAGAAATTTGCATCGCTTGTCTTTCTTGGGGTTTATTTTTCTTTTTTATTGTCTTCTCATTACCTCAACTTCAGAAAACATCATAGCTGTAGTATCTATTTTAAATTATTCTGTCATTTCTCTTAAGGAAGAAAAAGGAAGACATATTTCTTTTGAGGTTTTTATATGCTTATTTGGCTTTTCCTAATGCGTCCTTCAAAATACTATTTTTAATGCATTTGTTGAATTAATACTCTGATTTCCATAGTTTATGCAATAAAGGCTTATTTATATCAGTTAACTATGCAAAACATTTCATGCAAAATATCCTAATTAAAAGCTTCTATATTATTTCTTGATCCCAGTGGGATATTTTAGTTGGAAGTATGTATCCTAAGGATTGTGATGCCAAATTATCTTTTCCATTATAGCTGAACAATTAAACTGAGGCTAAAAGACATAAGAGAACTTTTCTCAGATATCTTAGAATATGTTGCTAGTATTTCCAATCTAGTACAGATGTAGTGGGCAATATCAGCTTTGCACATTTGAGGTAAAATATAGAAGACAGTGGCAACCTGCTTCATTAGGCCAGAATCTTATCTACCTGATTTATGACTATGATCTTGACAAATATTTGAATTGGAAACATCTGGGGACTGGACTGTCATTAATTCAGAGCATGTGTTTCTCATTTTTCTGTGACTTTTTTAATATAAAATAAGACTTCACATAAAACTAATTGGAAGCATAAGTGACAAATTAAGGAATTAGCCTATATTTACATTCCAATTATCAGTAATGAAAAATCTACACTTTCTGCTGAAAACAGACAATCAAAGAGAATATTCCTGTGATCAGCTGGGATCAGCTGTCCCAGGTGCTTGTGCACCCCCAGCCTCCTCTCTGGAGGGGTGGGGTGTGAAGCAGAAAAGGCCTTGCCTCTGTGTAAGCTCTGCTCAGCACTGACATGCCTGTGCTATCAAGTCTGTTTCCAGCACAAATCCAAAATATAACCCAGCACTTGTTACTATGAAGAAAATTGACCCTGTCCCAGCCCAAACTGGCACAAATCCCCTACATGATCCTCAGAAGCCTTTAATGATGACTGTTCCTTGCCAGTAGTCCATCCTATACCACAGAATTACTACACTCCAGGTGCAGAACTTGGCACCGCTGCCTGATGAACTCCTTAAGGTTTCTGTCAAGTTTCTATCCCTGGAGTAGTTAATTGAAACATTCATCAGAGGATGAAAGCCAGATTGGAAATGCATGTACTTTCCCCTTTGAATACAGCTGACCAGACAATCTTCCATCTACTTACCACTTGGTCAACTTCCAAATGAGGGGATGGAGGAGATGTTCAAAGCTTTAGTAAATTCAATTATATACATATCCTCAGTAAATGTATTTTACACCACTCTTACTGTACATGTAGTTAGTCATTTCATTTCATTTAGTCATTTCATTCACATTGGACAAGCATGAATGACCCCTTTTTTAATACATTTTAATTATTCCCGATGGATGCTTTCTCCTTCATGCTTTTGGAACTGAACTCAATGAGGAATTGGCTTAATGTTCTTTCCAGAGACTAAGATAATCCTATGATTTTGAAGATCTCATTTCTAGTTTTCCTACAGAGAGGGAGTCTCCTCTGCTAGTCACAATTCTTTCCCTCTTTTGTTCAGATTGATTATACCTCTTCCTAATATGATCTTTTCTTCTTCGAGTGAGTCACCACAGCTGAGGTGGCAACACTATCTTCCTCATAAGGTTTTGGTATGATGAATGCATCTGCTCCAGGAGGAAACAGGTCAGAAGTTTTCTAGCACAATAGAAGTTTGCCTAGTAGAACAAAATTTCACCTTGTTTGATATGAGAGGACTGAATGAGGGGTATGGCATTAGAGAAAGCTGTCCTAATATTCAGCATGTAGGTTGTAATAGAAAGTAACTTTGTTGGCTAGAAAGGAGAAGAGAGGCTTGTTATTTATATCAAGTTTCAACATGTGAGTTGCTTAATAGAATTGGTTTTGGGCAATAAATTATCTGCAAGTTTAAATTATAATAATGATGTAATTATGGTAATATGCTAATAATTGCTAATGTAAGCGTGATGTTAATGAAAAGAGTGATTCGTGTAGGTAATAAGAATTAGACACTCTAATGTATTGATCTCAATGTGTATAAGGATATCTTTGAGAATGAGTATGTAAAGTAGAGAAAATGAGGCATATTTAAAGGAGTGATTCTTCAGAATTTTCCCCAGGGTGGTTTTATTAATACCAGACCACCTGCTTCTACTAGGCTGTGTGAAAAGGAAAGAAGATAACAAGCTGAAACCCTACTGGAAAACAGACACTTTCATTTTAGTGATAAAAGAAAGTTAATTCAGATCCCTACTTCTGATGAATTAAATCTCTGATTGCCTTCAATAATCTTAGATTGACTGTTCAGAAAAGAAGGTAGTGAGATTATTTGGTCCTCATCAAACTAATTTTAAAGGACAATTAAAATTCTTTCTTTACTAGTAGTATCTCTGAAAGATCTACTCACATAACACTGAAATTGAAATAGATTTTTTTTTCAGTACTGCTGCTTCCATGACAGATGATAGATAAATCAGCATATCCACCTTTATGTCAAAAACCACACAGTTATGTTTCTAAAGGCTTCTCAGCAAGCAGCATAGGCACTGAGCAGTTAGTTCAGGTACATAATGAACTTACAGTCTTTTTTAGTCTGTACATAATCATATAATTGCCTACACACTTATTGAAGCATGGACTGGAAATAATCGTCTCAACTGGTGCAATATCCACCAAGATATAAGGTTTTTCTTATGTCCTTTAAACCATATAGACATACATATAAAAGGAAGGCAATAAAAGAAAGGAGAGAAGGAGATTTCTAAGAATAATGAGCAAAACAACTGCAGAGGGATGTAAATTTCAAACCCCTGTTTCTAATCAAGAAACAGGAAGGACTTTCTAGCCAGAGTAAACTGAGGAGAAACCAGGTGGGTATAAGTTATTTTCAGCACTTTTGCTTCTTCTGTCTTGGTTTGATGTCTACTCAAGAAACAGCAGAGTTGGAATGTCTCTAAAAAGGAAAGAACATTTGTCAGCATTAACACAAAATTTTAGCTAGGATCTCTGATCTAGGCAAAAAAATTTACATATTTTATAAAATATGCACTCTATTGAATTTGATCTGATAATGTAGTTATTTTAATTGACTGTGCTATATTGATATCATGACATACTTTAAATATTTCATAAGTTTTATACTACCTGAGTTCTGATACTTTAAGGTGATTTAAGCTGAAATATGACTAATACAGCCCATCTCTAAATACCATGGCTGCTTGCTGTGGCACTGTTGTGGCATAGAGGAAAAAAAAAATAGATTTGCAAGGCATAATTCATGAATTCTAAATCTGATTTAATTTTGCTGATAAAATGGATCATGTCTAAATTTTGCCTAGGGCAAAATTCATGCTTAATAAACCTGTGTGGAAAATCTTGTTTTGTCTCATTAGCAGCCTACTTTCTTTTTAGGCAAAAGTGAAACTTTTATCTGCATTTTGTCTAAATTGTTTCTATATAAATACACTGATAATGGTACAGTATGAGAGGAGCAGAAACATTTTATCTTGAAAATACATTTAATTTCATTTTTAATGATTTTGTAAGTTTATGTATAAATTATGCAAAAATAGTTTTTAAAGCTGAAATTCAAATTAATGAAGCGTCAAAACTGTTGCAAAGAACTTATCAACATTTCTGAAATGTAAAAGAAAGTAGTTTAATTTCTTTCAAAACTGATTCTTTCTTCTAATTTACCCTTGTTTAAAAATAATTCGTTTGATAATTCCTAATCTACACTCACTTTTCATCTTCGACCCAAGCAGTCAGTCAACATTTTACAATTTTGGTTATTATGAAAAAAAATAACTTAGAGGAATCAAAAAAAGATTTTGGGCTACGAGTTAATCACACTATGAGCAAAATCCTTGTACACAATAACAAAAGTTATTGTTAAAGCCAACCTGGCAGCTGAATGTAACTCTAGTCATAACACCACTGTGCACCATAATGGCAAGAGAATGAGATATATTGATAATTAAACTTGTCTGACATGGTTCCAGATGATTTTGACTGCATGACTTTGTTTAGCACAGAATATATACTAATAGTATTAATGGTTACCATTATGTAACTTAAAAATTAGCAGTTCATTTTTTAAAATTAATTTTAGAAATGAAGTGCTGTTTTTTGTCCACAAAAAGGACTCTTAATTTTGAAAAAGTTTTGCAGAGGTTTTTATTTTCATTCTTTTTTTTCTTTAATACTTAAGCTCGTTTTCCAGTGGCACTAACATGGCCAGAGAGATTATCAAAGAGAAACTACATGCAGTGTGCCTTGATCCTTATCTTCTGATGGTTTCATCATTAAGTTTTATATGACAAGCAGATACTTCTTGATTTTCCCTGTCTTGGGGCATTGCAAGCATACTGAAATTGTAGCATATTTTTGAACACTAATGTTAAATCTAAACTGGACAAAACACTAAAGTAAATATGGTTAAAAATCTTTTATAAAGTATTCTGAGATCAGTTGATAAAAAACAGTGTAAAAAACCTATTTATTGTAATGAAGAAGGATTTTGATATGACTACTAATATAGTTTTATTCTAACCCCAGATTCTGAATCTTTTATAGGTGGTGTTCCTGTCTCTGTTGCCAGAAATTCACTGCAATTTTTACCAAAAGAGAGCTGAGCCCAAAGACAAAGCAAATGGGTGCTGCGCGCTCCCTTGTTCAGGCACCCAGAGTCAGAGCTGTACAAGACTCCTCCACCCTGGTGATACTCACACAGATTTTCTCCTGACAATTCTGGCCACCCAAGGTGAGCTTTCACCAGCCATTGATGTCATAGAAACCCATGAGAAACAACATCCTTGTCATGCAGCTATCACAAGTTGCACGGCTTCTTAGAGAGGCACATTAGGGAACCAGAAGACAGAGCAAGAGAGAACCTTAGGAATTGAAACGATGTGAAGCACCTCAGCACATCTTCAGCAATACTTTTCCATAGGAATACCCCAGTGCTGAGGGACAGGATGCAGGACGCACTCTGCCCCTCCCCACAAACTGTTTACTTTGGTGAGATAAAAGTATTGGTATTTGATTATGAAGAGAAATGAGTCTGGAATATATTAACTAAGGTTCTTCATCATACTGCAAAAGAAACTGTACATAAATCATGTCAGGTTTGATTTATCATGTCTGTGTTTTCTAAAACTTTGGGACTTTCACGGCTAGATAGTTAAAACTAACTGAGAAAATTTAGACAATTTACATTAACTTTATTGTTATTATGGCAATAAACTTGCATTTTTACAGAAAGGAAGAAGGATAAGGAAATATAGGAATAAGCCAAAGGAAAGAAAGAAGGGTAAGGAAATGTAAGAATTAACCACCACTGTTCACAACTCTGACTTAAACCCAGTCAGAATGTTAAAGGCATAGTTGTGCTTCAAAATGTTTCAAGTTCTGACTCTTTTGTCAGGATGACAAAAATCAAGATTGGCACCAAGGTCTGAATAGCCCAGTCACATTTAACATTTAAGGAACACACAAGCAAAGCACCGAAGAAGAAGCACTTAATGAAAATATTTATAGGCAAGTATTCCAAAATTAATAAATACCGGAATTAAGGTTTCAAATGTAACCCCGATCTGACACTCTCCATTTATGCATTATGAGAACAACCTCTGCATGATCACATTGTATTTTGCTATTCTCCATCTCCAGATTAGAGCAACCAGATACAGAAGAGATGAAAAGCCCACACTGCATGAGTGTGACTTGTCCAGAATCACAGTGGAACACTATGATGAAGTCCAGTTTCTTTGGGAAGTATCCAGCAATCACAATTAAATTTTCTTACATATAGCTCCTGCTTTATTAGCTGTTTATCTTCATTTTCTGGAAAAAAAATTGCATGGGTATCCTACAGTTGACAGTCTCCTTCATTATAAAACTTGATTGGCAGTCTGTGAACTGAATGAGGAGAGAATGCTAAGAAAAAAATTGCATGTGCTAATGTAATTATAGATGGTAATTCTTACATCTAAGACAGACTAATTAAGGCTGTATAGGCAACCTTAATTCTGACATTTTTCTAACTTCTGAGTAATTGACCTTGCAATCGCAGCACTCCACATGTATCAATTATAATTAGCTTTTAAAAACATGAAAAACAGCCACTGTTGCTGAGGCAGAAAAAAAAAAAAAAGAAGAAAAGGAGAAGAAATCTTCTCCTCTGGAGCTGAGCTGTGATTTTTTGAGAGTCAAATCTTTCAGAACCACAGTTCAGAAGGCTGCAAGGTTACCTACCTACTCCAGGCAGGCCTGGCACCATTAGTAACCCCTGCACGGGGCGGTTACTAGAAATTGGAATACACATCAGAACTGAGAGTTTTCCAACATATTTGTTGTTGAAAGGTGGTGATTGAGGACGCCTGGCAGCAGCCCAGGCTTGGTGCTATTGCTGCTGTTGCCAGGCTCTCTTGGCCTTGCTTTGTCTCTCTAGTCCTCTGTTTCTGCCTTTCTTACCCAAGTTCCTTCCCCTGCTATTGCCTTATTTTGTTTGCTCATTCTTCTGGGCTTTGGTCCTTGCACCTCCTCTTCTGAGCTGTAGGTTGGCTGTTTCTTTCTGCTCCAGATTCCTGTGCTCAGCCTGCCTTCTCTCAGACCTCATCTCAATTGAAAAATGAGCTATGAATCTCCCTGAAGATTCCCCTAAAGTGCTATCTTAGGGTGAGTTTTGTGTGTATTTTGGCACTGGTCTACTTTCATACAGAGCCTGGAAGGTAGAACCATGATGTCCCCTGTTAAAACATGAAAACCTTGCCTCCCTGTCAAGCAGTCACAATATATCTTATATTATAGTGTTTTTAATATGACTCTGCAACTTTATCTCTCCAATCACATTGTGAGAACCTATTACCTCAAGTTTTATTTACTTTTAAATAATTCAGAAACTCAAGATAGAAAACTTCAGTTTTCGTTTTGGAGCATGGAAAATCTACTATGTAATTATCATAATGTAGAATCATGTAGGAAAAAAGTTAACTGAGCAGTGCTTTGGAATCATTATTTCTACCTCTCTTCCACAGACAGTAATAAGCATAAGGTTATTATTAGAGTAATAATAGTAACTGACTTGTGATTAGTAGTCAAAAATATAAATCACCTAGTTTGAAAGGCTGAGAAGTAGAAATATTTCTTTTACAATAGTTTTAAATAAATAAAATGTCTTACTGAGTAGATAAGTTCCTACTGACAGTTTCAAATATGGTTTCAGTTCAATCTCTGCTTAACCTGTTGTCAGAAACCAGACTTACATAGTTTTTCCAAGTGACTAAAACAAGTTCAAACCTAAGCAATTACAGCAATAAAACACAATCTGCTTTGTCCAAACTTAGTTTGGAAGAAAAAAATAAAGTCGCCATTCTGGAACCCTGGCATAGGTGTATTTTGATGTTATAATGTTAAAGGAAAAAAAAAATTCCACAAGGAACTATGACATTCTCAAATGATACAGCCAAGACTTTCTTAATACACAGTATCAGAGTTCTTTACCAGATACTGCCCAGGGAGAACACCATCTTAAGAATTAATGAATATAAACAAGCAATAAATGAATTTAGAGTTAGCATTTTCTCGCCATTAAAACAATGAGATGCTGGTGCATTTGCAAAGGTAATGTATTTATACAGGATATGCAGCAGGCTCCCTCTCCCCAGGGCATATATTTATATCTCAGCTTCTTGTCCTGTCTTCTTAACAGAGAGGAGGAAGCGACTTTAGGGCACAGAACCAAACCTCTAAAAATGAGCCATATCTAATTAACAGGACCAAGAATGTCATCTATGCTGTAATTTTCACTGAGCTTTAATGTCATAGAGAAATTTTTCCAGATGTCTTTTTATTTCCCAAAAGGCTGATCGTGTTTTCACTGAGTCTTTTTATAACAGTTTGGGGTTTGGTGGAGATGGGCGGTTGTTTGGATTTTTGTGTCTGTTTGTTTGTTTGTTGGTTTTTGTTTTAGTTTTGATTTTGAGGGTTTTTTACATTTATCAGAAAAAGGGAATGGAATACTCCTTAATATCAAGTTCAGTTTATTCATGGGAAATAAGAGAAATCATCTGATAAACTTGATATTCAGTTACTCTTTTTAGAACCTATTTATTTATAGTTTGAAGAGCTAGCTTAAAGCAATGGAAAGTAAAGACTAAGATTCATTTCAAATCTGAACAACCTTACAAAAATTTAAGAAAAAACTGAATTGTGGATATTCTTGAATCTATTGTACTTAGATATTCTTGAATCTATTGTACTTACTTAGGAAAGCTGAAGGAATTGAGTAGGTACAATGCATATACATTTAAAAATAACTATTTAAAAGTATTGAAAATTTGCCATGGCATGCTATTTTCCATCATATTTTTCAATATATTATAGCTATTCTTGGCTTTTCTATTTGTTTTCCCAATATAAAGATCATCTATGTATGACATTGAAAGGTGTGTATCACAGGCTTTGCTTCTTTTGTTCATACTCTATAGACCAGCAGCTAAAGTAGTATCAGAAGGCAAAGATTCACAGAATTAGTAGGATTAAAAGAGGGCTATGAAGTAGTAGAGAAAAAGAACATTGATGAGAGTGAGAAAAAGAAATCATTTTATTTTCAGCTGGTCGCTACTGGTGAATTAGATAAAAAGGAGAGCAGCTATCAGTTAACTGATGGAAATAAAACTGAGTCACATTGTATTGGATTAACTTTGCCAAAAGCTAAACTCTCATCCAGCAGCTCATTCAGTCCCCTCTCCCACAGGGTGGGCTGCTATGAGGAAAGTTACTTCCATCCCAGCCAGACCCAGCAAAGATCTCTGCAGAAAATATTTTAAACTCATGTTTGACAAAACAGTATTTTTCAATTGAAAGATTTCCCAGACAAAATGGGAAATTCTACTTTCATTGGACTCTTGTGTTTTCTGATTCTTGCTTTGAACCTACAAGAACACTAGGCATCTTCTCATCAAGTAATTACAACCTTTGACTTTGCAAATGGCCATTTACATAAAACCAAAGACTATACTCAACTACTTAAAAATTAAGGCTCACATGCCATATTAACTAATGATACATAAATATAAACTGTTTCTTAACATACAGAATTTTCAGTGGTAGACTTAAGCAAATAATAAAGCAACATTTAAAATGCAGTTTCTGTAGGGAAAAACAAAGAGTAATTCTTGCAAGAAATAGACTAAGTTAGCTAATTTTACAAATTTACTTCTTAAATGTCAATTACTGCCCCCTAAATTCATTGCCATACTGCAGAAGAAATTGGAGATGAAATTTTCCTTGGAGCAAACTTAAGTACATGCACAAGAAATAATGGAGCATGTAGATTCAGAAAGACACAAATAACTTGCTGCAGTGTAGAGCATCGGAATACTCTGGCAGCCTGTCTTATTTATGGAAAAAGGTCTCAATAGCTAGAGGACATGTCAGAAGGTATGCCCATATCTAAAGTAGACAGTGTAAATAAAGCTTTCATTCAGTGCACATATCTTCTTCAAATCTTCTGTCTTTTTAGTACATTCTCAAATCTGAGCCTACCAGTCATTTAATGATAATTTATAAATTGTTTCTCTGCTGACTGTAATGACAGAAGCCTTAAGATCCTCAGTGTGTGAGATGGCAACAGAAAAGTCAAGTTTTAAGTATAGCTTCCCTCTTAGCTATGCTGTTTCTTTGGTGTACTTATAAGCAAATGATAACAAATGCTTCACTAACTTGATATTAATTTAGACCCCCCACATCTATCTGTATGAGTTAAGAATCCACTCATCAGCTCCACTGTGGAAATGAAACACATCTGTGTCAACAAATCTGCATGTCTAGATCAAATGAGTGAATAGGAGACTCACTTTGTTCTGGGGGGCTGCATAACATACAAGAAAATAGAAAAAGCACACTGAGCCAGACCAAGGGGCTGTTTGCTGAATGGTCTCTGACAATAAGAAGTGGCAGCTGACAGGACAGAGCCTGTGAGAACCAGGCAAGCCTTTAAGGTACAAGCTTATCCTATGTTTTTTCCACTGTATCCTCACAGATTTCAGCAGACTGTCTAGGGATTTCTGGAGCCAGAGATATTTTTGTTTGCTAAAGTCTCAATGCGTATCTCTTCCATGAGTTTGTCATATTGCTTTTTGAACTGATTTTCACTTTTGACGTCTGGAATGCTGCTTGGCAGAGTTTCTGCAGTGTATGTATTCAGGTAAAAAAATATTTCTTGTTTGCTTGTTTCAACCTGCTCAGTGATGATGACTTTTCATGATCCCTAGTTTTTATATTGTTAGAAATAAGGAGTGTTTTCTACTCTTATATCCTGTGGGACTTGAAGACCCAGCTGAGTTTAGACTTATGGGATTAATATATTTCTGAAGTAAAATTTAAGTTTCTATATCATTCTATTACAATGAATACATTTATTTCAAAAATGACCAGATTCAGTTTCAGGAAAATTATTTTTACTGTTTATCCAAGCTACTCTCAAAAGAAAGAAATTTATATTATGATTTGTATACTGACAGTTTCAAATTTGTTGTTAGAATTACCTGTCAGATACTTAGACAGAATCAGTTTAAAGATTTCCATTCTTTTACTAATCATAAATAATAATAAAACTTTCCAATTTTAGCCTTTAGAAAAGAAATATTTCATGCATTTGCAAGAAATAATAGCACCATTAACAATCACTCAGTACAACGTTTCATAAGTGTGATGTAAGGCATTGCAAATTCCAGTTTCAGATAAAATATACATTGCTCTTTTTTTCTATAAATAAGTACTTGTGCTATGGAAAGCTATCCCAAGAAATTTTATACATAACCCCTTGAAAATTGCAGAGAACAGACAGAACTGTCTGATGGTATTCAGCATGACCAAGGAAGTTGAAATGATCATGACATAAAGTAATCCTGCTTAATATTCCTTTTAGATTCTCTGCTAAACTCTGGCTTGTCTGGAAATTCTTACTATTCTAGTCACTTGCAGTGAAGCACAAAATTGTTTTCAGTAATTCTAGCCTGATTATAAAACAAATCCAGAAGCCTAGGAAATTTCTAGATTTCCTCAATGTATCTCAATTTTGGGGCAAAGAGCCACTTTTTCAATTCTCTTGTCCTCACCTCTGTCTTCTGAAGCTAAACAACCGCTAGGTTTCACATTATGTACAGGTATATTGAATGGCTGAATAATATAAAAGTTCCAGATGTTAAGTTTTAAAGATAAGAGACAGGAAACGGTTGGTAAATTAATTGCCTGCATCTATTGACAGATACTCCAACTTCATAAAGGGTTCTGTTACTGAAAAATATTTTTAAAAAATAGTGTTTTGTCTCTATCAATTCTATCATGATTGACTTAATGATACAAAGCCATCAAAATTATTATAAATGAAAACCTGTCAAAATCCTGTGTTGGCTAAAGCTGTCCTCTTGTTCAGACTTAGGTCTGCCAGACTCCTAGTATCAGCAGACATTCCAAAAAATTATTTTGCAATGATCATTGTATAGTTTTCATTGCTCTTCCTTCTGCAGTATCGCTTGAATCTGACATATCATTGGCTTTATCCATCTCAGCTACTTCCACAAGATTTTGCCTTGTTCTTCCAGGCTTTAGAAAAGAGTATTAGGAGTGGTATATGAAAAACAAGGATAAGGATGACAAGACTGTGAAGTGGCACTTGAAAACTCACTGTCCCAGGGAAGTGTTGGGGATCTGATCACCCATCCTGCACTTTGCTGCTCTTGCAAATTTGGAATACTTAAGGCTCAACTTTTTAAAAGAAAGTCGAAAGTCATACATAATGTTATATTTCAAGACCTAATACTTTCAAGGAATAGCACCAAATATCCACAAAATCTATAATAAAATCATTAGAGATGACAGCCATAGAAGAATGAAAGCCCCATTGGAGGAATTCTTGTGGAAACAGTGCTACGTAAAACGGTCCATTTTAAATACTGTCATGTTCCCTTGTGGTACAAACTGTATCAAACTTGAGTCAAATTGGTTATGAAATACCATAGCTAGTGGATTATAGAAATATGTAACTTCCCACACAATGCATTAAATAAAATAAATTCTGTGGAAGTAACCTCTGTGTTTACACTACTTTGATGCACACTTTATTGGCTACATCCGGTGGAATAAATAAAGATTCTTTCTTCTGGATGGAGACATCCATTTAAGTCTACAGTATTGTGAATCAGAGATATTTGGCTGAAAAGTGGAAACAGGCATACAGCATGAAAAAGTGATTTTAGTCACTTAGGTTTAGAGTTGAATGTTGGAATTGGGAAACAATTAGAAGACTAAATTTCTAAATGTATCCTGCATGTGGAATTGCTGACATAAGTTGCTGTTGCAATTTCTATCTTTGTTGAATGCTAGCAAGATATGTGCATATATTGGAAACTGAACAGGCTGGCCTGAATATTGCAAAGGAACTAATGAATATAATATCTAAAATCCTGCTCGTACTTGGTAAATGAGATGATATTTTTATCACAAAATCTGCTACAAATTGTCAGCACTCTAGTAAAACTTTTATTCACACCTTTTTCTATGAGCATGTGAGGAAATGGTATCAAGCTGCACAACTTAATAAATTCATAAAAACTTACTAACAACTCAATATTCATTTTTTAGCAGTCTGAATCTAAGCTAGTATATACAATTTTGATATTCAACTCAAACCTGTCTTTGAAATTTCTGGCACCAGACCCAGGAGCTATCCTCTGTGCAAGTGCATAGCTCTATTTTTCTTATACTGTAAATTGCTACTGGGTAAAAACTTTTTTTGTCTTTACTAAGCTGAAAGCTTGAAACTGTTCTTCTATACGCTTTCTGTTTTCAGACACTAGAATAAAATAAAGCATTGTCATGTTAAGCACAATATTTTCTTAGTGAAGGTCAGTCATGTCATTTAGATGAAAATGTCTTCATATTTACAATCTAGATACAACAAAAAACTGTTGTAACTCTATTTTCTTGTGTTTTTAAATTTTTCTCAAAGGACATTTGGATGATTCTGAAAATAAGAAAAGCAATGGCACTTTGCTGCAAGATCACATTGTCTAAGAAGTGATTCAGAAAGGTGTTTGAAGGAAGAAGGGAATTAGCATAATTGCCATGTGCCTCCTTCCTTAGGTAATGTTCTACAGTGCTGTAGAAAGAACCAGAAAGATTTCTTTTTATTTTGAGATAAAGAAAAAGTATTGTCAGACATTCTTACCTTCCAAATCCCAACTTTGCAAATCCCACTGGGGTCAGTGGGAGTCAAGTGACAAAATCCAGCAGAACCATAGCACAGTGCTCTGAGGCACTCACTGATCCTTTTGCTTCAAGCTATGACTAAAGGAAGATATTGGCTATTTTTGGGAGACCAAATTATGCTACTGCTTCATACTGGACTGCTACAATAGCCTCAGATAAAAAATACATTTTATTGCTGAAATTTTATCAGATTTGACTTACATATATGCACATATTTTCAAAGCAGCTCTAAGTCTGGTCATCTATTTCTAGAAGAAAACCACAATTTGTCATCTGATTTCAATTGAATTTTGTATCACATATGCATTAAAAAAATCAATTATCTGTTTTGGTTTTTTTTCTGGAGACTTTTTGTTTTGACTGTTAAACCATTATCTTGATCCAGTATGAAACCTGTTCTGATCACCATGTTATCTTATTCTCCAATAATAAAATAAAGCAAACATGAAAATATGAACTAAAACGTGACCTGCAAAATCTGAAATTCTTCCTAAATGACAACACAGTAATTATTAATTTGAAAAATATTCAAAATTATTAAATTTTCATGTTAATGTAAATACCAAAAACATTAATGATTGTGTCGATGATTTAATATAAAAAACAGGAGTCAATAGTTAGTTGTTTTTAGTATTGTGCACTGATTACTGCATTAATAATTTATACAACAAATAAAGCATAATTACATGAATTGCAACTACTGAAAATGTGTGTTAACAGATGGTGCATGTGGTTTACTGTAAAAAACAATATTAAAAATCTTAGCATTTACCTCCTGTTTCATTTTGCAGCCTAACATTGTAAGAGAACCTGCTCCAAACTATTGATCTGTAAAAGCAAATTGCAGCAAGGTCCTATCTGGCCATTTCCCTCGCTCCTGATGGTAGTCTGCTCTGACAAACTGAAGAGTTGGAAAATTAAGGGGTGTTCAGTCTGTCAGAAAGACAGTCATATGTGCCTACATTTCTAGTTGCAGTTCAATTGAAAAGAGGTAGCAGGTTATATACTTAAAAAAGACCCACCCCCCCCCCACTCCT